>APFE030238926.1:241831-280712 GCA_000404065.3 Pinus taeda | reverse complement strand
AACATATCGTAACTATTTTAAGGAATCGGTTAAAACTGATTGCGCATAAATAACGTAGTGCTTTTTGAGAAAATAAATTTTCAAATTCGATTTAAATTATAGTATAGCTATACGTACAGAGTATGTCTTTCAAAGTATATCATACCTATAAATTATTCATTTATCTAATGTCTCAGTGCAGTTTATAGAGAAATTGTGATTTATCTGCTTTTTTTTTTTGTGACGGTTTTGATTTGGTTAATCTTTTACTTTGCTTTCCTGATTTTTTGGATTGTTATTTTCGTTAGTTATTATGTTTTTATTATATAATATAATAATATATTTTCTATTTATTAAATACTATATTTATCATTTCATTTAAATATATATTCTATTTATTTCAATGTTGATATATCATATAAATTTTGTATGTAATAAATTGTGCATTTTGTTTTATAATTTTTAGATGAATGTTAAGTTCATTTATCAAATATCAAGGAAAATAAATACAATATATTTTTCAAGAATATATTAAAGAATTACAAATTACAACTTAACTAAAGTATTATTATTATTATTTTATATTTATGTATTGTATATTAATATTTTTTTTTTTTAACTAGAAATTTGATTTTTAATTTCTATATTAATAACATTTTTTTATTGGAATTGGCCATTTTAATAATTTTTTTAATTAATGATTTTAATATTATGGTTTAACTTGGAAGATACCAACATATTCTCATCCTCCCCACTACATCAACATCAACCAAAGGAATTGTAACTGCTAAGTTTAATGTATATCTAAATAAGGTGTTTAAACTTTGTTTGAAATATTTTTTTACTAAATGATGATTAAAAATTACATATAACCACTTATAAGAATTAGAGAAAAAAGAAAACCTCTATCAAGATTAGAGAAAAATGAATTTCGAATTGAAACAAATATTGGCTACCTCTCTACATTCTAAAAAGCTTGACTTTCGATTTAAATGGTGCCAAACCTGGCTTCACTCTAAACCAAAAAAATGGTGAAACGTGGCTACATTTTTTTTAACCATATAGTAGTGGGTTGCATTATATTTTTTGAAATGGTTTCGTTTGGAACTTCCATATGAAATGGTGTCAAATGTGGCTTCATTCTCAACTAAACAAAATATTAAAAAAATGAAACATAGATGCGTTCCTTATAGAAGCTATAGTAGTGGGTTATATTACATTTTGTGATATACATTTTGAAACATGTTTGTTTAAAAAAATAGAAATTTCTTGGCAAATAGTAGGGGAAGTGACAAGAGTTTCTCATTGTTAGTATATTGAGCGAAATATGTTTAGGCTTCTGTTTATCCTTGATTATGTAGTTGTCTTCAAAAATACATAATGATTATTTAAAGGTGAATATATTTTATTTTTATTTTGTCTTAGAATAAAGTCTTTTGGTACAAAATGTAAGTGAGAAACATGTAATCTACACTTCGAATAAATTTTGGGAAAATGCTCATACATCTTGTTATATTTCAAAGTTTGGGATCTTAAACACCCACAACTCAACGAATATTAAATAGTTTGAAGTGACATGATGCACAAGACTATTGATCCCTTAGCAAAGGGAAGTAGAAAATGAAGATAAAAGAATTCATTTGTTCAAGAATGTCATGGAAATCCTAGGAGTTAAAAAATGTCCAATCCATTGAAAAAATAATAAGCACTCCTAACAAGAAAGAAATTAAAAAAAAAAATTGATTCATGTTTTTAGTTGTTAGTTTAAATTATTTTATTATTTATCCCATAATTATTTACAATCAACTTTGGCTGAATTCTTCCTATATGGGACATTAGGAGGGTAGATGTCACGCCCATTATTGTGAGACGTAATAGAGTAGAACATGATTATTCTTGGAAACAAGCGTGTATAACATTCATGTAGAGGAGGAGGTGAGATAGGGGAGAATATCACTCTACGCCAATGAGGCTTTGCATCCAATGAAGGTTCACTGGGGAATGATGAAGCAAATATGATAAAAGACATCATAGGGGTTATGGGAGATTATGACTCTCTTCTTTGAAGACAGCTTGATTCTCAACGTCACCCCCACAATGCATAATATGAACCTCCCTATTACACTCCATCTTTCCAGCATGCACTAGAGAAACAAGCGCATTTTTAGGGGTTCTGTGGAAACAACAATTTAAAGGAGTAAGGGCTCAAAGGAAAGCATGGAATATAGAGAACCCATCTTGGTCTTTAAAGCAATACACTTGAGAAGAACAAGAGGAAGTTTCATGACATTTCTATATTAATAGCTCCACTAATATCTTCATTTATCTTATTTGAAAGTCTCCCTACCCAATAAGCTCTATGAGACATAAGTTTACCATCTTCCTTTTATTTTTATAATATTTTTCAACCGATGTCTTAATTTCAGTTTATTTCACTTAAGTTATCATATGTTTAGACTAACACCCGTATCATTATCAACTCCTACAAGCATTTACAATATAAGCCAAGTCTGTATTGACTATAAATACTTGAAAGTAATTGAACACTTAGACTTTGTTCTTATAAATTATGTTCTTACTAATTTTTTTATTTTACCCTAATTGGTTTGCAAAATATTCTTAATACAACGTATTCCTAGCACCCTCTATGGTATTCTAGTTCACTTAGAAAAAAAAAGGCACGACCATTCTAGGCTATTGTTAAGTAGTTTAACCAGCTTTACCCATTTTTGTTAAACATAAAACTTAAAATAAATTTTACATGAAAAAATCACAATAAATATTACTAGCATGAACAAGTGAGAAAGTAATGCGTCAAACATAGTAAGTTGATACTTATCTGTTTTGGCTATCTAGTCCAGCCAAAAAATCATAGGGATAAAAGTGCTCCACCATACCAATGAGAAAGGAAAATAGGCCCATTCCCCCCCCCCATATAGTTTCATCTCTAGATAGTTAGTTTATCAATGACAATGAAAATTCAAACCCTGGCCCTACTTTAACCCCACCAAGTCCAATCTTAGGGCTACTTTGAGCACACAGGTCTCATTTTGGATTCCACTGGCCAACCAACTCAATAATCCATTATTGGCAGCATCTTGGATACTTACAATAGTATCCTGTTGTAGTTTGATAAGCTTACAACTTCATTCTCCTCACTTGGACCTCCTCCAGCACACTCAATAATCCATTATTGGCAGCGTCTTGGCTACTTACAATAGTATCCTGTTGCAATTTCATAAGCTTACAACTTCATTCTCCTCACTTGGACCTCCTCCAACTACGTACCAAGTCTTCGTTGTGTAAGGTTTTCTTCCCTCTACCCTCTTGGCTTCCTTGTCCCAACTGGGATTATTTATCTCTAGGAAGAGGAATAACTATCTTGTAATTGTTTTATAGCTGTCTGGTAGATGAAACCCTCTTTTAGCACCTTTCTTGTGATCTTATGGTTGTCCATGTGCTATATTATTTACAAAAGTAAATTCAATAACATAAAATTATATTTTAAGGTTTACCATTTACCTAGGTCTTCAAATGGCCCACAATTTATCCAATCATTTAGGGTAACAAAACATTCACATTTTTTACCCACAGGTGTTACACCTCACTTCTTTGTTCTATAATGTTCGATCATTCCTATTTTCTTGATTTTAGGCACATTGGACAATACTTTACCCATCAAATATTTTAAGAATGTGCCATAGTTATCTTTACTTATGCATGAAGCCAAATATTTCTAGAGGAGTATCATCTATGAAAATAATTCATGTAGAAACATTTTTTAAATAAACTTGGAAAGATTTATTTTGTGACATTGATCTATTTTTGAGAAATAAAAAATATGTGTGTTGGAATATGTTTTATTTTCCAACAAGAAAATAATAATAATGAATGAGAATTTATTTTAGAAGATTAATCTTCATAAATATGTTAATATGTTAACATGAGAGATTAACCAATAATTTTCATGGGCAATAATTGATGTTAGTTATGCAAAATGAGGTAGAAAAACAAAAATGAAGAAAAGAGAAATATATTTTTGTCTTGGATTGATTTTGTTTTTATGGAAGGAAGGAAAAAGATATTAAAATATTAAATAAATATTACAGACCACCTTGATAATTAGAGGGTTGGAGAGAAATAACCTGTGGTGGAATTTGAACAAGATATGGTGGGTGATAAATACAATATCTAGATAACCCTTATCAGTGGGAAATAATGACTTGTAAACCCAGAAAAGGGTTTACTGGATGCTGCTTAGGATTGTTTAGGTAGACAACTCCAATAATATTCCTACTTTTACATGACAATTATAGGTATATCTCATGCAAAACTATCTATACAAGTTAGCTCAACGCTCGGAGGATCATGGAAACCTATGAATTATTTATGACAGGAAATAGGTAAGTATTTAGTCATTCAAGTACTTGTGTAAGATATTTGAATTGTGTATATATGTTGTGAATGGAATATTAATTACATGTTTTGTAATTAACCGATAATTAAAGAAATGTATTTGTTGGAATATTATGTGATTGCAAGCAGAAAAGAGATAGAAATGGGTTCGAATTAGGAAGCCAGTGTCTACAAATGAAGATAAAATCTAGGATTTTTTTTAATACATAAACACTTCTGTGTTAGGTAAAATTCAATTAAAATTCAACTTGAATGGTAGAATAATGGTCTCTGACAAGTGTTTGTTTATTCGATGTAAAAACTAATAAAATAATGAGTTCAAATTCTGGGTTTTATGCCCAAGCTGGACTTGTGAATTCCTGAGAGAAAAATATAACCTTCAAGGTCTCTGACTCAAATTAGGTCATTATAATTTTTTTTCATCCATCTCGATGGTTTCATAGTGGAAAAAGTGGAGAAATCGTAATTATTATGTAGTTGTATTCAAAGATACATAATGATTATTGAAAGGTGCATATAATTTATTTTTGTTTTGTCTTAGACTAAAGACTTGTGGCACTATATGTAGGTGAGAAACATCTAGTATACACTTCAATACATTGTGGTAAAATGCTCAAACATCTTGTTATATCTCAAAATTTGGGATATTAAACACCCACGACTCAACAATCATTGTGGGAAAATGCTCAAACATCTTGTTGCATCTCAAAGTTTGGGATATTAAAAACCCATGGCTCAACAAATATTAAGTAGTGTGAAGTGACATAATGTACAGGACTACTGATTCATTAGCAAAGGGAAGTGGAAAATGAAGATAGAAGAATTCATTTCGTTAAGAATGTCATGGAAATTCTAGGAGTTAAAAAATGTCTAATCCATTCAAAGGATAATAAGTACTCTTAATAACCAAGAAATTAAAAAAATATATTCATATTTTTTAAATTCTAGTTTCATTTATTTTATTATTTATCCCATAATTAATTACAATCAACTTTTGCCCAATTCACCCTATATGGGACATTAGGAGGGGATATGTCACACCCATCATTGAGAGAGGTAACAGAGTAGAACTTGACTATTCTTGGGAACAGGCACGTATAAGATTCATGTAGAGGAGGAGGTGAGATAGGTCAAAATATCACTCTAGACGAATGAGGCTTTGCATCCAATGAAGGTTCACTGGAGAATGATAAAGAAAATGTGATACAAGAAATCGTAGGGGTTATGGGAGATTATGACTCTCTTCTTCCAAGCTAGTTTAATTCTCATGGTCACCCCCATAATGCATAATAAGAACCTCCCTATTGCACTCCATCTTTTCAAAATGCATCAAAGGAATAAGGGAATTTCTAGGGGTTCTATGGAAGAAACCATTTAAAGGCCTAAGGCCTCAAAGGAAAGTATGACTAAGGGGAACCCATCTTGATATTTAAATCAATAAACTTGAGAAAAACAAGAGCAAAGAGAAGCCAAGTGGGTCACTAGAAGAATAATAAGGAAAATCTCATACCCAACTTACTCAAATACATAGGAAGAGGGAGGTTCCCAAGAAAAAAGCTCGTGGAAACACTACACCCAAAATACTAACACAAGAGGCTGCAATGTTAAGGCATTCTGTAGATTGCAAGGTTTTGACGGTAGACACAAGACTACCATAGTTCAAAACTTGGAAGTAGTGGAGAAGAATTTTTGACCCTGTAGAGCTTCCACTAACCACAAACAAAATGATAATAAATTGGCATCCCTTGTCGCAAACATAGGGTTGTCATGGAGAAAAATCACTAGATATTCATGATGATCCCCATAAATGGGTAATTATATGGGCTCATTGTACCTCCTAACATAGTCAAATCAACCATTATCTTAGCTTATTATATGTTTTTTTATTATATTTATGCTTATGGAGTGAGTTGAGATAGTTATGATTCGATGTGGTCTAATATGTGTTTAACGTAGCTTATTGTTGAATTTTGAAGACAAAGTCAAAGATTCAGTGGACAAATGGCAGCGATAACTCCAAGTGGACAAAGGAGAGGACTTATAGGAGGGAATCCCCCACATTTATTATGCCCCACCTCGAATTCCCCTTCATTTAGCTTGGAGTACAAACAGCCAAATCAATGCACTAGGAGGTAACCGAGCAAGTGGAGGACAACTGATGATTATCTCATGTTTTGGGAGCCAAGACTCCCTGATTTTAAGGAAGCTGTTGGTAGCTTTAGTTGTACAAGTAGACAGGCATAGGGCCTCACTAGGGTCGGATTTTTGTTTGATTTTTGCTGCAGTATTGCATATGTAAACTCTGCTCAACTTCGAGCTTATTATTTTGACAGTTGATGTAATCTTGTTATTATTTTGGAAATAAAGATGGAATCCTTTCTGAGCTAGCACCGAGTTACCTCATAGGGATGAGGCTCTTTGGTTAGGGCCCAATCCAAGTAGCCAAGCTTCTCTTTATTTGTATTTATATGATTTTTTTCAATTTGTAGATTACTTGTTGTTTGATGCATATCTTTCATGGTTAAGGATAGGTTGCATTTGATGATTTATAGTTTGCTTCCATTTGTGCTTTATATAGCACGTTAAGTAGTGATAAAAAGAAGATTCAAAAGGCTAGCAATGGTGCCTTGACCTATCTTCCTCCCTTTGGGACCAAGAGTTGAGGAAAAGACCCTCTTGCTACCCCAAAAACACAGATTTTTCTTATTCATAGGACTTCTAGTGTTAACAGTTTGTGAGAAGGTTAATTCTTTGCTTTATATCTCTTCCGCCAAGCTCACTTCTTTATTCGAAAAAAGTCTTCTTCCATGCTTTCTTTCTTGTAGCATTTCTCAACATTTTCTTTCATAGATCATAGTTTAGACTAGCTTGATGCAAAATTCTGTTTTTCAAGATGCACTCATTTCATTGCTTGTTTGATCTTATTGGTTGGCTGTCAGTTCTTTTGCAGCATATCTCTCCTAACAACAAGAAAACTTATCAGCCATCACATCCTCTCTCTGATCCATGCCCTACAGGTCGCTCAAAGCTCACCTCAAATCTGCATTAGTTTTCTACATTTTTCCATAGAACTTCTTCCTCTCTCCTTGAGCAAACCTAGTCATATTTCTCTCTCCTGGTGATTCTTGATAGATCCTAGACACCTTAACACCTCATTTCAACCTTCATCCACCTTTTCTACCCACTCTCATGCCCTAAAAACCATGAAAACTACTCTCGGCCTCCTCCTGTAGACCTCTTGTAGATCCCTTGTGTCCTCTTGTACATTTTCCTGTAGGCTTTATTTTGAAGGCTGAGTGTGGGAAAAGCCTCTAGAAGGCCATTCGAGACCTCCTATGACCCATCCAAACCATCGTACATCCTCTCGTGTCCCAAAGTGACCCTTCAACCCCACTTATTCGCTTCCACCTTCACACACAATAAAATACATGCATGTAAAATTCACATAAAAATACATAGAAATCCAAGAAGATGTTTTTTTCTCATTTTCTTCCAAAAATATCTTGAGTAGATGTTGTTTAATTCCTTTAGTAGGTAATGGCATTCATTTCACGGTTTTCATAGCGCTTTCTGCAAAATTTGGAGTAGGTGGTTAATCAAGGTTTCCTTGGTTTGTTTTGCATTTCAGTCTTCCTTTCCGCAAATAAAATAGCAACAATAGAGTAGTCTATCTTTTTCCTTTCATCACATGCAGAGCTTCTTCTGCAATCCATAGAAGTTGGCTTGAGCTCCTAGTGATCTTGCACTGCCTGACCAAGCAAGAAATTGCAGTAAGAACTAGTACTTGTGCATATAGCACCGTCGCTTCCAAGTTTGTTATGAACTACCGAGTTGATAAGAGTAAAGTAGGCAGCCTAGGAGTTCCATCATTATTACTACACTACTAGTGCTCACCACTTTTTGGAGCCGTTGTCGTGGAAGCATTAGAATATTTGGTAATTACTACTTTCTTATATTTTCTTCTGCAACATTTTGCTAATAGTTTATTTCAGCAAAAGTAGACTAGTCATTACTTTTAGTTCTACATTTCCTTGCTTTCCTTTTCAACTTTGCAAATTTCATTTCAACAAGAGTAGACTAGTCATTTCTTTTCCTTCAAATTCTGCATTTCATTTCTTTCCTTTTCAATTTTACAAATTTCATTTTAGCAAGTTCATTTCAGTGTTGCAATTTTTTTCTTTCAATCAATTTCAGTTTTGCGGGTACAATCAGTGTGGGGAAAAAGAAACAAAAACCAATAAAAACGATTTCCTTTCATGCCTCATAGGAATAGAGATAATCCAGGAAAATTTTTGCCCAACACCCCCACTACCTCACTCAGCCAACCTTCTCTCTTCTTCGATGGTAGTTATCAAGAAGAACCTTTAGGTGAGCAACCTAAGTTATTTGAAGAACCTATAGGGGAAGAAGAAGAAGAAAACATCCCTCCTGAGCCGATGGCTGAAAACAAAAATGCTAGGGGAAATGGAGAGAGAATAGAGGGTACCTTTCCCATTCGAGAGACTAATGGGGACACCAAAATGAAGAATATAAGTCTTTCATCCCTACCTCATTTCCATGGTTTGACTACAGAATATCCTGGCACCTTCTTGTTTGAGTTTGTTGTCATCTGTCAAACCTATGACTATGCAGAAGACGAGCAAAAGTTGAAACTATTCCTTTCTACTCTTAAGGATGCAGCATTGCGCTAGTTCATTGGGTTACTTGGCAATAGCATCACAACTTGGGCTCAGACACAATAGGCCTTTAATGACAAGTATCGAGACTACTGTAGGTCAAAAGATACCAAAGAAGAAATCTTCCGAATGACCATGGGAAGTGATGAATCCTTGGAAGATTATGAAGAGAGTTTCCAACTCAGTTACAAAAGGGCTAGGTGTACACTTGACCCTAAATCTCTGAAGTTCGTCCTGCTCAAGGGAATTCCAGAATACCTTCTAGACACCCACCATTTGCTGGCCGGGGGAGACATCTACCAACTATCTTATGACGACATAAAGACTATTCTTAGAGACCATTCTAGAGCAGCCAGAAAGAAAGGTATGGGGAGTCAACCCATAGCCAATACCTCTTCTTCCAATTCATCCATGAAAGGAGAAATTGGAAACATGCTGGAAGACTTCAAGAGTGAGATGCTGCAGACTCTTGCAGTGCAAATGGATACCTTACATATCAAAAGAAAACGAGAGGAAGTAGAGAGGGCTTTGGCCATTTTTTTTCCTAGATGCACCAGGAGGCATCCTAGGAATGAATGTCCATTGAACTCTATAGGGGTTTCTTCAATCTATGAAGAAGATCATTCTACAGATAAGTGCCCTTCCTTGCCCGGACTTAAGGTGGTATACCAAGGGGCTGAAGGAGCCACTGAAACACTCTATTTCATGAACCAAAGGAGACTGCACAGACCTACACCATACTAGCACGGGATGCAAGGGACATCTTAGGCATACTACCACCTCAACCAAGTCACTTTCATACCTTATTGGGGCCATCCTGCTCATCCTTCTTGGTCCATGCCTCCTCCTTGGTCCTTCCAATCTCAATATCATGCCCAACTAGCCGCTCATTCATTTCAATCCTATGCTCAACTGCAACCTCAGTGGAATGCATCTCATCAGGGGTAGAGGCCCCAATACAACTCTCCTCTCACTCTCTTTCCTCCACCACCTGCTCAACCACAACCATTACCTTCTGCTCTACTAAGGCAACCCCAAATGCCTACCCAGCCAAACCCAAACCTGAACAATAGACAAGATCAACAAGTGTATAGTGGGGAACCATCATGCCGAACTTATGTTTTGGAGATTCAGGAGATTAACCTGCGATCTGGGAAGGTTCTCCCAGATAGCCAGCCTCCAGCCATGGAGGTTGAGGAAGATATAGAGGGAAGTGAACCTAAAGAAATTCAACCCTTTCCTGAGAGACTATCAGGGATAACATAGCCTACCCCAGAAGAAACTGAAATTCTGGGAGAATTGAAATAGTTATGTGTGAAGATACCACTTCTCCAAGCCATAAAAGATGTTCCTATCTACAATAGGTTGATCAAAGAGAAGTGCTTTAGGCATCCAGGAAGGCACAAGAGAGATGCCCCAAACATCAATGTCATAGGACAATTGTCTGACCTGATGTTGGGGCAGGTAGTCTGTCCGAAATATCTGGAACCTGGAAGCCCAGTAGTTGATGTCCAAATCAATGGCACGATGATCCCACATACCTTGATTGATCTATGAGCTTCCATTAATCTGATGACAAAGGATACAATGCTCAAACTCAACCTCCAGGCCTCCTTGAGGAAGACCACAACCGTGCTACCGTTAGCACACCACTACACTATGTCCCTTGAGGGGATTGTGGAAGATGTGACCGTCTCCATTGATTCTTAGGAGTACCCTGCTAATTTCTTAGTTCTATAACCAAAGACAAAGCTCACTGGGTATCCTATCATTCTGGGAAGACCTTGGTTGGCTACCGCCGATGCCTACATCAGCTGTCAAGCTGGGAACATGACCATAAAGAATGGGCATATGTCCAAGCAGTT
Organism: Pinus taeda; assembly: GCA_000404065.3. NCBI lineage: Eukaryota > Viridiplantae > Streptophyta > Pinopsida > Pinales > Pinaceae > Pinus > Pinus taeda. The sequence continues at coordinate 269,776 of APFE030238926.1, read as the reverse complement.
AATCCTATACCCTCCTGCCCAACCCTTTCTAGAACATGATCTACCTCTCTAGTTGGAGGAGGAAGATGAGGATGAAGTCTATTTTGCACCACTTTGTGCATTAGAAACTGTCATGGGGGGAAAACCGCAAGATGAGGATGATATGATTGAAAAATTGATTCAGAATCCACCTCCCAGTGTATTACCCTTAGAGGACATAGTGAGAAAAACCCAAAACAACCTCTCAACTTTTCTCTATGTGGCCAACCCGACCTCTCTCCATGTTAAGAATATAGAGTTCGGCCTAGAAAGAACCTTGAAAATCAATTCATCCCTATCCACTTCCTAGGAGAAGGAGTTGTGCAACTTACTAAGAAAACATTTAGATGCCTTCTCCTGGAGTTATAAGGAGATGAAGGGAGTGCACCCTTCAGTATGTACTCATCATATATACATTAAGTAAGATTACAAACTAGTTAGGCAGCCTCAAAGGAGGATGAATCCAACACTTAAAGATATTTTTAAGGAAGAACTGCAAAAATTGCTTGATGTAGGATTCATCTATCCCATCTCTGACAATGAATGGGTCTCTCTGTTGGTGCTAGTACCAAATAAAATGGTAAGTGGAGAATCTGTGTCGACTGTCACCAATTGAACAAAGCCACTAAAAGGGACCATTTTCCTTTACCTTTCATATATTAGGTGTTAAACGGTCTGGCAGGGAAAAACTTTTTCTCTTTCCTAGACGGGTTTAGCGGGTACAATCAGATTCAAATAAGCTCAGAAGACCAATATAAGACCATTTCCACTTGTCCTTGAGGTACCTTTGCATATCAAGTCCTTCCTTTTGGTTTTTGTAACACACGAGTAGTTTGATCTAACCATTATTGATAATCCTGGTAAAAAAAATGTGGTTGCTAACTTTTTGTCTAGAGTAAATTTGCCTGCAAGTGAAGAAGGAATGGTGTATGACTAAATGCCTGATGAACATCTATTTTCTATTTCAGTACTCTCTCCATGGTTTGCTGATATAGCAAACTAGTTGGTTTCATCATAGTTTCCACCACACCTGTCCTCAAAAGACAAGAGAAATATAGTAAGGAAAAGCGCCCATTTCACCTGGATTAGGGGTAATCTCTTCAAACTTCACCCAAATCAGATCTTGAGAAGATGTGTCAGGGAGGAGGAATTCTTTGACATCCTCCTAACATGTCATGACAGGCCCTGTGGAGGTCATTTTGTAGCAAAGAGAACTTCCATCAAGATATTGCATGCAGGCTACTACTAGCCTACTCTTCATCAAGATGTGAGGAGATACACTAGCCAATGTGATCGGTGTCAAAGGATGGGGAAACCTACTCCAAAGGATGAGATGCCCATGCAACCTTAAGTGACCCTTGAGCCATTTTAGTAGTGGGGCATGGGCTTTGTGGGTCTTATCAAACCTCCTTCAAAATAGAAACAATACATCACTGTGTGCATTGATTACCTGACAAAGTGGGCAGAAACAAAAGTAATCAAAGCAGCAACAGAGGAAAAAGTAGCCGAGTTTTTGAGAAAAAAATATTCTACAAGTTCAGGTATCCAAGAGAATTGGTCACAGATCAAGGCAGTCAATTCACTTCTGATTTGATTGAAGACCTGCTCACACATCATAAAATCAAGCATAGGACTTCCACCCCTTACCATCCACAAGCTAAATGACAAGTGGAAGTCATAACAGAGCTTTGCAAGGGATCCTGACTAAGGTAGTGAGCAGTAGTAGAAAATATTGGGCAGATAGATTAGTTGAGGCCTCCTGGGCCTACAACAGAACATGGAAGACCACTACAGGGTTCACACCCTATGAAATGGTCTATGGAAAGAAGGCTTTTTTGTCAATAGAATTTGAATTCATACCCTAAGGATGGCAGCTCAGTTGGACCTAGACCTTAGCCATGCATAGAAGGAAAGATTATTCCAACTCAATGGATTAGATGAACAAAGATTGCAAGCCCTTCTCCACATAGAGGTATTTCAGCTTCAGAAGAAGATATGGCATGAAAAAAATATCAAGGAGAAGCAATTTCAAGAGGGAGATTGGGCACTACTCTATGATTCAAGATATACAAAATTCAAAGGCAAGATGAGGACAAGATGGCTAGAACCCTACGCTGTGATAAAATGCAATGACAATAATTTAGTTCTAATCAAAACCATTGATGATGAAGCCATCCCCATGCTCATCAATGGACATTGACTGAAAGTTTACAAGAAGCCCTTCTCCAAGTGAGAGTTCATTGAAGATTTGAATAAGATAGTGATGGTAGTGGAACAAGGCTTAGCCTCCACTTGACCCACTCATTGAAGGAAAAAGAAAAAAGAAAAATAAAGACTCAAGCGAAAACCTCCATGAGGGACTTCAGTCCCATCATTGGGTTGAAAACCTCTCTTGAGGTGGCCCAGTGATGTCAAAAGAAAAAATAAAAGAAAAAGAGAATAAGATCCCTAGGTGAAAACCTCCCTTGGAGGTGCCCACGGTAGGCAATTAGCGTGAAAACCTCCTTGAGGTGCCCTAGCCATTTTCAAAGAAGAAAAAGGAAGAAAAAGAAAGAAAAGAAAAAAGAAAATTGAATTGTAATGTGTATTGCAGGTTTGCAGGAGGACTACAGAGAGCAAGATGCCACAGAGCTCTGACATTCATACCAACACCTATCTTATCTCCTCCACACTCTTCTCCATCATTTCTGACATTTCTTTCACCATACTGTGCTTCTTTTTCATAAATTGTGTGTTCTACAAGAGGCTCTGTATTTTCTATAGGAGGCTCCTGTTGGAATTATAGAGAGCCGAAAATGAATATAAGAAGTAGTTTGAGGGGCAGGGAAGCTTCAGGAAGAACATATAACCATGATGACGAGGCAGCTAGGGACCAATGGTCCAAATATGGCTAACGTCCACTTTTTCCAACTCATCCCCATCATCGGAAATATCCAAAAAGAGTAATAAGTACTCCTCCTTGAACACTCTCACCACCTTTTCCTACATTCTCTCCTCGTAAACTAAGTTGCAGTAGACTCCTTGTGGCCCCACAACCTCGATACCATCGTTCTCCATCGATCTCTCCCATTGTCCTACTCTCCACGTTCTCTATAGGAGCACTTACAAGTTCTAGAGGAGCACCTACAGGTAGTTCTACAAGAGGGGCAGCAAGCTATTTTGAAGAAGAAAACACGGCTTTTTAGCAAAATTTCTAGCCTGAGGAGGTAGGTTCGATGCATACCCACCTTGATTATCAGTATATGTAAGAAATTATATCAATTAAAGGAGGAATTAAGTCCATAGAAGAAGGATAAATACATAAAAATTCCTGCTTGTTTAAAAAAAGAAAAGAAAACAAAAACAAAAAAACACAGTTTTCCTCTGTTTTCCTGTTTTCTTCAAAAAAATTGTCTCCATCTCCACATTTGGTGTTTTAAACGGGTATAAACACAATGATAGGAGGGTTCATGAGGAAGGAGCCCACTAATTCCACCAGGCTCCATGAACATCACCAAGTAGTGGCCATATTCACAACGGGAAATTAGATGAACTTTTTTGAGAAATTCCAAGCGTTTGATGAGGAAACTGCCCAAGAATTTTCCCTCTCTTTAATGCCTCACTCAAGAAAACTTGCCGCTATCACTTTTAGAGGTCTTTCCATGTAGATAACCCTTGAATTTATCAGTAGGGCTACTACCCTTCCTCTTGGATTACCATGGAACAAAGATGAAAAACCAATTGGACAGGCTGCCAAGAAAAACTTCTTCCAAAACAATGAAACCACTATAGAGGATAAAAATGGCATTAGAAGGGCTAGCATACCATAACCTTGGGATGAGGTTAGTTACCAAATCATGAAACACATTTCATGTGAAGGGAGGTACAACGTAGTCTATGGTTACCATTTTAGAATCCTTCATGAACTAAGATATGGCATGGACACTCCAACACCCCAGAAACTCAGCATCCCCTATTTCCTCCTGTAGTCCCTCATAGACTCCAAAATTAAGGTTAAGGCAAGGAATTCAGATCAGTTGGCTCACCATGGGTTAATCAAAATCTTAATGGAAGAATCCCTCCATACATCCACACTCCCTATAGCATGGGAAGTCTTCTGAAACATGATAGCAGAAGATGACATACAAGCCCTCACCTATGATATCAGTCCTTGTGAAAGTGAGGAGAAAGAGCAGAAAGGGAGAGAAGGTGAAGCAAATGATGACTCAACAGAACAAGAAGGGAAGAAGGAAGAAGCCAAGATAGAGGAAGAGAAAGCTGAAGAAATAGAGTAGGGAGAAACAGAGACAAAGAAAGAGATAGAAGGAGGAGAAAAAGGGGTAAAAAAGATAGAAGTGTCCCCTGAGGCCCTAGAAAGAGAGGCAGCAACTACTCTCACTGCCCTCAGCACACCAATTAAGCCAAAACAAAAAAGGAAGAGGTACACCTCTATGTATTTTAGGGCTAGGAAGAGCACAAGAATAAAAACAGGGAAACCCCAACCTTCTTCTAAAGTGCCAAATATTATTGAAGATTCACCCTCTTCCGAAGGAAAAGAATCCCCTTCCAAGGCACATATCACTTATGAATGGGGGAATCCTAGATCTCCCACATGGAAAGAAAAAGTAGAACTACAGGACTCAAAAACAATCCTACAGGAGGCACAGACTGTTCTACAGGAGACCCTGTTAAAACTATAGGAGACCCAAAATCTTGAAAAAAGGGTAGAAGGATAGCCACATAGAAAAGAGGAAGAAATAGAGGCACAAGAACCTTGAGGGGGGAAGAATAATTCCAGAAAAATTTCCAATCCCTCTATTCTTTGAATTAGAGAAGGAAAGGATAAGGACCCATAGATGGATTCAAATAGCAAATCCAAAGGGGTTGATGATATTGGCCATATGGAGAACAGACTCAGACAAATGGGCAGAGAGTTAAGTGCTGTCAGACACAGAGAAGCAGTTGCAAGAAGCCAACTTGAAACAGAAAATGAATTTTTAAGGAGGCAGGTGCAAGACAAAGATATCCAACTAGCATGCATGGCCAACTGTTTCATGGAGGCATTGCAATGTAGGAAATCAGCAAAATCCTATGGCCCGTATCTCATGGACTAGTGGTTGCAATTTCAGATAAAGACTTTGGAACAAAGAGGCAACATGCCTTTCCAAGATTGTAGGCAGTTTATGGACCTGTGTGACCAAAGCACATCAGAGGATAAGGCAAAGATGGAAGAATTCTACCTTCATAATATGGCCCTCACAAACATGAATGTGTGGGACCCCAATGCTAGGATAGGGGACCTACAACTAATGGCCATGGCCTCATGGATGAACCATAAAGAGTTAAGGCCAGTAGAAATAAGAAGGTTGATGATAAAGGAGCAAAATGAGCCATTAATGATCATAGTTGAGCCATCATATTCCATGGCCCTCATCAACAGACATAACCTACTTGCACATAATCTTTAGATTGCACCTAGATGTATCAGTGACCAAGCACAAGCCATTGCACATTTTGAGGATATGGAAAGATTACTTGGGGATGATTGTGTACATGCATGTATGAGGAGATGGAACACCTTACCACATAGTCTGAAGATCAGGGAATATCATTTCCGCATGAGGATGAAGGAGGCACTAAGGACAATGTCAATGTACAAGCACTCCACGCAGAGGCTGTAGGTCAACTGGATTGGCTAGGCATGCTAGAAGAAAGAACAGAAGAAGAAAAGCAGAAGCAGTGGGAAGAGATAGACAGAAAAGAAGGCTTCTATGACAAGGAATAGGAAACAACATTAGAAGCTTGGGATGCTAGAGAGGCCACCAGGGCCATAAATGATGAGGAGATGCACTATGTTGCTCAGAGGATGAGCAACACCTTCAGTAGGGGGTGATGATGAGCCCCATAAATGGGTAATTATATGGGCTCATTTCACATCCTAACATAATAAAATCAACCATTCTCTTAGCTTATTGTACGTTTTTTTATTATATTTATGCTTATGGAGTGAGTTGAGTTAGTTATGATGCCATGTGGTCTAATATGTGTTTAATGCAGCTTATTGTTGAATTTTGAAGATAGTCAAAGATTCAATGGACAAATGGAAATAATAACTCAAAGTGGAAAATGGAGAGTACTTATAGGAGGGAATCCACCTCATTTATTACTCCCCACTTTGAATTCCCCTTCATTCAGCTCGAAGTGCAAACAACCAAATCAATGCACTAGGAGGCAACTGAGCAAGTGGAGGATAACTAACAATTATCTCGAGTTTTGGGAGCCAAGCATCCATGATTTTAAGGAAGTTGTTGGTAGATTCAGCTATATAAGTGGAGAGGATTAGGGCCTCACTAGGGTCAGATTTTTGTTGGATTTTTTCTGTAGTATTTCTTATATAAACTCCGCTCAACTTCGAGCTTATTATTTTGACAATTCATGTAATCTTGTTATTATTTTGGAAATAAAGATGGAATAATTTTTGAGTTAGCAATATGTTACCTCATAGGGCTGAAGCTCTCGGGTTAGGGCCCAATCCAAGCATACAATCTCCTCTTTATTTGTATTTATATGCTTTGTTTCAGTTTGTATATTAGTTGTCGTTTGATGCATCTCTTTCATGGTTAAGGATAGGTTATTTTTGATGATATAGGAGTTTTCTTCCATTTGTGCTTTCTATCGTAGGTTAAGTAGTGATAAAAAGAATATTCAAAAGGCTAGCAATAGTGCCTTCGCCTCTCTTCCTCCCTTTGGGACCATGAATTGAGGCAAAGGCCCTCTTGCTGCCCCAAAAAGATAGATTTTCCTCCTTCATAGGACTTTTAGTGTTCGCAGTTTGTTAGAAGGTTAATTCTTTGCTTTAGATCTTTTCCGCCAGGCTCACTTATTTATTTGCAATAATTCTTCTTCCATGCTTTCTTTCTTGTGGCATTTCTCAACATTTGCTATAATAGATCATAGTTTAGACTAGCTTGATGCAAAATTCTGTTTTTCTAGATGCCCTCATTTTATTTCTTGTTTGATCTTATTGGTTAACTATCAGTTCTTTTGCAGTAGATCTCTTGTAACAATAAGACAGCCTATTAGCCATCACATTATCTCTTTGATCCATGCCCTATAATTCATCCAAACCTCACCTCAAATCTGCCTTAGTTTTCTACATTTTTCCATAGAACTTCTTCCTTTGTACTTGAGCAAACCCAATCATATTTCTCTCTCCTAGTGATTCTTAATAGACCCTAGGCACCTTAACACCTCATTCCAACCTTCATCCACCTTTTCCACCAACCCTCATACCCTCAAAACCATGAAAAATACTCTCCTCCTCCTCTTGTGGACCTCCTGTAGACATTTTGTAGATCCCCTATGTCCTCCTGTAGATTTTCGTGTAGGCTTTCTTTTGAAGGCTGAGTGTGGGAAAAGCCTCCAGAAGGCCACTTGAGACCTCCTAAAACCCATCCACACCATCCTAAATCCTCTCATGTCCCAAAGTCTCCCTTCCACCCCACTTATTCTCTTTCACCTTCACACACAATAAAATACATGCATGTAAAATTCACATAAAAGTACACAGAAATCTAAAAAGTTGTTTTTTTCTCATTTACTTCAAGAAATAGTTTGAGTAACTGTTGTTACTTCCTTGAGTAGGTAATGGCATTCATTTCATAGTTTTCATGGTGCTTTCTGCAAAAGTAGGATTAGCTGGTTAATTAGGGTTTCCTTGGTTTGTTTTACATTTCATTCTTCCTTTCTGCAAGTATAATAGCTTTAGTAGAGTAGTCTATCTTTTTCCTTTCATCACAGACATAGTTTCTTCTAGAACCCATAGAAGTTGCCTTGATCTCCTAGTGATCTTGCGTCGGCTGACCAAGTAACAACCTACAGTAAGAACTTGTACTTGTGCATATAGCACCGTCGCTTCCAAGAGTATTACGAACTACCCGGCTGATAAGAGTAAAGTAGGCAACCCAGGAGTTGCAGTATTATTGCTGCAATACTGGTGCTCACCAATTCACTTACCCTAGGGCCTAGGTCTTTATTAGTACATAGAGGTATTGATATCTTTGCATATGGAATTCATCTCAAAGAAACAAAACCCTCTCCTAAGCACTATCTTGAAAGAGATAAATGAAATCAATGAAAAATATTACTTCTTGCAAAATTCCATGCAAGGTTTGGAGCAAGCAGTTGAGGACTATGATGAACTATGTGACCAGGTGGACACCGAAGATAATGCAGCATGGAAAAATCCCTAGCACCCCAACTCCCATGCACATGATGAAGATTCGTTCAAAGAATATTTTCTTCACTTCTAATTTTGAGGTTATGGTCTATATGTTTCTCATTCAAATTATAATAGCATAACATATTGTGACCAAAGGCCAAGTTATCTTCATTAAGTTGAAGAAGTTTAGGTTTTTTTGTTTTGTTGGGATATACTTAGACAATTTCAATGTTTTAATATGTTCTTTTTAATTAATAGAACATTATCCAGGAGTCAACCAGAAGGTTTATTGAATGAATTGTTAGCCTACATGTAAATATCTTAGTGTCCATATGAACAGATAACTAGGTTTCAGTTGGTCCAATGCGCTTCAATGACTTTTTGATTCGGAACATTGAACATAGATCTTTTAAGAGCATATTAAATAGTGATGTGACAATAATCACGATATGGAAGACGAAATTTGTGACAGTACTAAATTATTTTCGTTTAATGGTAAATTTCAATGGTTAGGTACACTAATCCCACCTAAGGCTCACTAAACTATCACTGATCAATTATTCATGTTAATTAACTATTTTAAAGAACTCTTTGTAAAGCACACAAACAAGCAGGTGCACTAATTATAACATAAAATTTAAAATGATGCTTTTCAAAGTACACAAACGAGTAGGTTAAGTAAACATACTTTTTAATATATAGAATGAAACTATGACAGGATGGTGTACTTCAATTTTTGATGGTTTTAGATTTGTTCAACTCTGCATCATTTATTTTTCCTCGGAGTTAAATAACCTTTTTTTAAGAGGTATAATGTAAATAAATAAAATTTCCATGATAATATCAATGACGAATTATAATTCTTTAAAAAAACAAAAAAAATCCCAATAGTCAAAGAAATAAATGGTGAATTATAATTAAAAAAAAAGAATCAAGAAATTTTAATAAATCAAAAATTATAATTAATAGAAAGAACCAAGAAACTTTAATACTCCATGTATATTTAGCAACATCATTTTTACAAATATATTCAAAATTTTATGACCAAATACTATGTTATAAAATTTAAAACTCTATTTTCCTAACCATTCTTATCTTATTAAATTTATGTAAAAGTTAAAACTTTATTTGCTAAACAAATAATATGTTAAAAATATTATCTAAAATTTCATATTCTATTTTCTAAATAAACATTATATTACTCATGTTTAAGTAATTATAACTCATTTTTTTAAAAACAATATTAATGTTGTCTGTGTTTCACCCAGTACTGGACCACACCAACCCTAGGTTGATTTGATTTTAGCACAGCCTCCATGAGGTTTGATCCTATGTAGCCTTGCTAACTAGGCCCATCCTCACTCAGTTTTTCTAGTGACCTCAACTACTTGTGCTAGTGATGCAGGAGCAAAGCCACCCCAAGTCAAAACTTAAATTCGTGAACCTTGTAGAAGGTCAGCCTGGCATGAGAACCAGATTTGCTCATGAATTTGTTAATATTTTATTAATGAAATTACTATTTTAAGAGATTGCGAGTGATTTTAGGAATTTGTTACCAGAACCTAAGAGAAAAGAATGGATCTGAAATGATCCATTCATTGTATTGTATTCATTATAAAGTATAGTCTTCATGTATTTGTAGGGAGGGCCACACACCATGTAACATCAAAAGTGAGAGAGTGCTCTTGCTCATGGAAGCGTGTTGTAATTTGAGCTCGAAACATTAATGAAATCGATTTACTTTTATGTATTCAGTTCGTATATCATTTGTGTACGTTTATTGAAATAAGTTTCAAGTTTTAGACGTATATTCTGGGTGAGGGTTTTTGGCGATAGCGTGAGGTATGAGTGATATCGCATATCACATTCGGTCAAAAGAATTTGGATCTGTGATGAGCCAGTCCTGCGAAGTGCGATAAATTGTGGAGTAGTGATGTGTGATATGACTCAATATTGCGATGCAATTTGGAATTGTATATCAATCTATTATCGCGACCAATGTGTTCTGTAGAAGTTAAAAGAATTCCATAGGCCCATAACCCACAAGTTGTGCATGTTGAATAAAGTTGCAGCTTTGCTATGCATTGGAGAAGAAGGGAGTTTTTCCATCATCAAGTGGTATCAGAGCAGAAGAAAATTCTGCAGAAGGAGGTGCAAATTTAAAGAGGTGTGGTCTTTATATTTTTGTGCAGGTAGTAGCAGAGGAATGTGATAATATTGCAATAGCCTAAGAGAAAGGAGTGCTCAAGAAAAGCTGAGAAAAACTTCCGATTGTGGTTAGGTAGAGGTTGTTGAGGAAGCTCCACAGTTGTGATTGTGGGTAGAATTGTCTTAGAGATAACAATTCCAGCAAAAGAAGTGTTGGGTAGAATTGTTAGTCAGCAAGAGGTTTGAGGAGAGAACCATAGAGCTTTCCGAAAAAACAATTCCAGAGGAGAGCTTGGTGAGTTGAGTGGCAATAGGGAGGACTTGCTATTGTAGAGACTAATTTCAGCTCACAAGTTAAGCTGTTACATATGACCAGGAGGTCATAATTATTTTTTCCTCGGGATTCTAGTGCAGGAAAAAAACCACCTCAAGTCAAATCTGAAATTTGTGAACCTTCCAAAACATGAGCATGGCACGAGAACGACATTTTCTCCTGATATTATTAATTATTTATTAATGAAATTACTATTTTAAGAGATTGTGAGTGATTTTAGGAATTTGTTATGAGATCCTAAGAGAAAAGAATGGATCTGAAATGATCCATTTGATGAATTGTATTCATTATAAAATATAGCCTTCATGCATTTGTAGGTGGGTGAGATACCATGTAACATCAGCGATGTGGCTCATGGAAGCGTGTTGTAATTCAAGCTCAAAACATTAATGAAATCGATGTAGTTTTATGTATTTAGTTCATGTATTATTTGTGTGTACATTTATTGAAATAAGTTTCAAGTTTTAAACGTATATTCTAGGTGAGGGTTTTTAGTAGCAGCGTGAGGTATGAGCAATATTGCATATCACATTTGGGCAAAAGAGTTTGGATCTGCGATGAGCCAGTCCTGCGAAGTGCGGTAAACCATGGAGTGGTGATGTGTGATACAACTCAATATTGTGATGCAATTTGGAATTGTATTGTCATTTATTATTGCAAACAATGTGCATCGTAGACATTAAACACATTCTGTAGGCCCATAACCCACAGGTCGTGCATGTGGAAGAAAGTTGCGCATTGGAGAAGAAGACGGTTTTCTGTCATCAGCTCGTGAAACTTGACTAATGTTAAAGTTTTATATATATAAAATAAACTATATTTAAATATTCAAAAATAAAATTTTAAAAGAATATTTAAAACTAAAATTAATATTAGATAAAATCCCTAGGAATAATATCAATGTAAACCAAATTTTAGATGTAATAAAAATTAATATACTAAAAATGTCTAAATATAATATAAAATAAAAGCATTAAACACCATAGTAGCATCTATGATACATCGAGGTGGGAACTAGAGACACATTTTCGAAGAAGCACTTTCCGAAATAGGAACTGGAAAAGACACCCAAGGGGTTGGGATAGGCAAAAGATAGTTCTATTAAATCAGTCATGTGTAAAATTTTATTAAAATACATATATATAAATCAAAATTCAATATATGATAATTTATTTAAAAAAAAAAAACTTATGAAAACTTAAATAGCAGATAGTAAAAAAAATTTAAAAATAATAGAAAATTTCAAAACTTATTCATAAAAACAACGCTACAATAACATGATTTTTAAAGCTACCTTACCCCGTTTTAGATAACGCTCTAGATTGTTTGGTTGATCGAACACAAAATAGTTGTTAACGTATAAATTAATCATTAAAAAAAAATTAAAGTATATGAAAAATATTACATATTAATATTAATAGGAATTATATAAAATAAAATTAAAAATCTCACCATTACTCTATGTGTGTAGTATGCCTTAACCTCACATTTTAAGTTAACCTGTTTCGCCAACTTAGTAAGAAATAACGTTAAACTATAAAATTGATATTAAGTTGTATTAATTTTATAAATTATTTCAGAATAATAAGAGTGAGAAACAAAGTTCATAATTGTATCAAATAATATTATAGTTCTAATGAACTCATAATTGCAAAAGTTTACCGACCAAAAAATAAAAAATATATGTGAATAATTCTAAAAATCTTTCCCTCTAAAATATTTTAGTCTAAATTTTTAAATTTAAATTTTATAATTAATAAAATATTCGAATAATATTTTTAAAGCTAATTTTATCCTATAGACACTTAACTAACTCCAACTATAAACCAATTCTTAGGATTCTTAAAATACATATGATTTTATCTCTATGGAAAAACATCAATTCTATTTACACACTTTATATTGAAAATTTCATAAAAGCCAAATTTCTTCTTCGAAATGACAAATTAGAAAGAAAGATTAAATATTTCTAAATTATGTTTGAAAAAAAACACTTCGTTAGGAAAAGTTCCTTTTCAAATTTAGATCGACTCATTTTTGTTCCAATGTTAGTTTCGTAACCTCAATAGCATGACTTAGTATTTAGGGGCAGTACTCTAAAAATTTAACTCCTCTCTATAAAACGTAAATGTGTGATTGTTGTGAATACGTACAAGAAAATAATTAGTATAGAGGTTTGAAACATGAATTAAATTAAAAAAAATAATTAGTAGGTATAAAGGTTTGAAACATGAATTAAAAAAATATTTCCCGATATAGAAACATTATCCTTCTTTAAAATAAAATAGTATTTAGGCACCGTAGTTTAAAACTCTAACTCCTCTCCATAAAACGCAAATGTGTGAAAGAATTAAAAAAATATTTCAGAATCTACGGGAAACATTAACATTATTTGAAATTTAACTCCTCTCCATAAACACAAAGGTGTAAATAATTTAAAAAGATTATTAGTTAGCATGAATAGGTGTAAATAATTTAAAAAGATTATTAGTTAGCATGAATTTAGTGTAGTAATTTATAAAATCTAACTCTTCTCTATAAATTAGAAATGTGTGAATAAGTTGAGAACACTATTAATAAGCATGGATGTTTGACACCTTAATTATGTCCCAATATCTAGAAATGCTATTAATAATGTATGATATTATGATAATTTTTAATGAATTTAATATGTAGGAAAATTATTTTCATATTATATAAATTTAACCATTGAAATTATATTTTTCAAATTTATAACTAATTATAATAAACATTTATTTCAAATAAATTATTAAAAATAAACATTATTTTTGAAGTATTAAAATGAAATCATGGTTATATTGAGAAGTAGATGTTAGGTCATATGGAGAGTCCAATATTCTAGTTACCATTGCTATGTTTAAGGATGTATATATCATCACAATTAGATAGTATTTTTTTCTTTAATAACTAACTTGGTTAGACTTCAGGTCAACATGTTTATTGAATAGAGGAAAAACAATCAACCCATAATCAATGAATAATGAAAATATTTTTCTTTTAAACATCACTACTAAATACTATCATGGATATCGAAATTATTTGATGGTAAATTACTTGTAAAAAACATGAGGTGACATAATTTTTCCGAAAAATGGAACAATACATAGAATATCAAAATTTAGGATCATAAATACGTTAACAAATTATTATATTGTACATATTGTTACATAAAACGAGCAACGTGCAGTTTTCAAATGAAATTTACTATGAAATGACACGCAAAATACATGAAATTAACAACCCTTTTAAACCTATTCGTTGTCATTGTAACCCAAGATTGAAAATTTAACCATATCATAACTCTATTAATTATATATATATATAATAATCTTTCAAAAATCATGTTTTAAATAGAATAATTTTTATTTTAAAATTTATTAATTTAATCAAGAAATTAAAATAGTTATTTGTAAATTAAATTTTAATTACATTATATATGAGAAAAAATATTTATAATAACATTCTAAGTGAATAATTCTACTATGAGCATGGATTTATTTTAACATTGGATTTATCAAATTTGTGAGTAATCAAATTTCTTGGAAGACACCTTTCCCTCTTGGTTCTTGATAGATAAAGAGTTAAAGCGCTCTCTCTCTCTATATATATATAGATGTCATGTGTCAAATCGAGATTAAATAAATAAATAATTACACATCTCTCTCATTTTGAGTTACTACTCACGACAATGTTTTAATCTATGCATCCTTTACATTGAAATAAGGAAATATTTACACATCTCCTTTATTTTGAGTAACACAACATTAAATAATTATGATTTTTTTTTCGATTCCTTTATATAATATATGCATAGTTAACATTGTTTTTTTCTACTGAGTTTAGGCTTTTGTGATCCACATATACATTATCCGAAAATATTTGGGAAATAATCACATCAATGAGTATTTGTTCAACTTGTTTCTTACCAATCAAAAAATTTATTCATTGTGATATCTTGAATTAAAGAGAACACATTAGTTAAATATCAATATCTTTATTTTATTTTTTTCACATTGAATTTATTTTCGTTATTAATATTTTTAAATATAATGTGTCAAGTATATATTAAGAATTAAATAAATTTCACATCTCCTTTATATTAGAAAGTGGAAAATACTTATGAAGAGAGATAAGTTAGTTATATATATATAAAAGGTCGGACAACAAAAAAATTAAATAATAAAGAATTATACATCTCCATTATCTTGAAAAGTAAAAAGATAAAAAAAATTAATTGTAAATTATTTTCTAGCTCTCAAATTGACGTAAAATTATGTTAATTATTATAGACATTAAATTTTTTTATGTTTTAATTATGATTATAGAATAATTTTTTTTTGTTTATTACGTAATGAGAGTCTTGAGATGACTGCCATGTCTAACATTGTGGACGTGGATTCAAAATCAAGTAAGGAACATTCAAAATCTGTGTATTTGGACTAAAAACGATAGTACTATGGGGAACTAGTGGTTCTACAGTTATGTTGGGAAAAGAAATAGAAAATCCATGGTTCTTGGGTCATTTGTTGGCAGTGTTTGATTTCCCAAACAAGCCCCTCAGTCTCTAGAATCTGGCTCAGGGGTGAGACCTGCAAGTGATCTTGCTTATGGCTATCTAAGGTTGGGTGGAGAGTTGTAGTCCCAAACTCATTTTCCCAAACACTACAAGATAAGTTCCCTTATGTATTTATATTGCCCATGAATATGTTTGCACTTCTAGATTGAAATTGTATGTGTAAATGAATTGAATGTGAGTTGCATCTCCTATATTGGCATAGTATTGCAGAGAACAATCTAGGACTACATTTTATCCTTAAGATTATAAATGATAAAAGATGCAATGTCTATACATAATAAGTAGGATCGTGTTACATTTATGGGTTGAAATGGTGTTCTTATGAAATACATGAATGTTCTTTGTTATTAGCTAATAAAAAAACATATATTTTGAAGCCTTGAAGGCATTAAAAGGATTGACAAAGATCCGAACCAAGAAACATGTCAAAGACTTGTATATGAACCTCTCTTGTTAAGGAATAATACTTACATTAGAGATGTCATTGTTAACAGCATCAATGTTTGCATATTTAGATGTATAAATAAACATATACATGTATTAGTTATAGATGTGTGCTTCAAATTATGAGGCGTTGTGATTACGTAGAGGATTCTCTCATCATCCAAATATAATGACACAAGACCTTACATCATGGGCTTCCTCAGCCATCCAGTTTCAGCAGCCCATGTTCATTCCCTAGGGTGAATCAATGTTGGGGATTATAGGTCCCTCCCAATATCTAAATGCCTAATGCATCCCTGAGTTGTGCCATATAGCCACTTACAGGCTTTCTTTGGAGCATGGAACCATTGGCACATGGAAGAAGAGGTTAGGTCCCTTCAATAGTTCACAACAACTCTCTAACAGAGGGTAGCTAAGAGATTTGCAATGCTAACATGCATGGAATCCTTTATCCCTTAGAAGGGAAAACCTGAAGGTAAGGAACTTGTTGGAGTGGCTTCAATATAAGCTCAAGAAGGCTAGAATTTGTAGATACTTTAGTAAACCACCGCATCCATTGTTGGGAGTTTTTCCAGATCTTAAAGTGCATAGAACCATCATGGCCAAGCCATGGCTGAATGGACCAGCGAGAGGCTATAGATGTGTAGAAGAGAGTGAGCTTCGTTGAGAACCATTTTAACCAATATTGAATAGGTTTCTTAGGATATGGAAATCCTCCTTAATTTGTTCATGGCAAGGATCAAACATGATCGGGGTTGGGGTGAACTCGAGCAGAGCCTTAAGATTATAACTCAAGAAAGAGAAAATTATCCCTTAACCTGGAGGAACCCTAGTTATGGATGGTTGGTATTGATACGCCCATTTCTTCCCCACCATAATTGGAAGAGAAAACCATGACATGGCCTAGAACCCTTCATCCCATAAGGATTAACCTGGAGATTTATATTTTCATGCAAAAGGATTCAATTAGAAGACACCATGTGGGATGAATTGTTTAACACATATGCCCAACAAGTATATGATTGGCTGAAGGTGGTTCCCACCAAACAATGCATCATGGAAGCACTTGCTTGATAGTGCCAAGCATAGGCAGAGCGATGTCAACTGGCACAGAAGGTTGGTAGGAACACAATTGGTCAAGAGGAAGCCCTAGTTCCATGTATTCTCAGTGGTCCCCACTTGGAGGTATGAAGGAGTGAAACTAATGATGATAGACTGGGTTACCCTGGCAACCAATAACTCAGAACAACTAAATCTACAACTCTACATTACCCCATTCTAGAATTTCAAGAATTAGTTAAAATATGTAGTCAAAATAGGAATGTGGATGTCTTAACAAATTCTATGATAGGCCTCTCTCCCACCTTCCAAACAATTTCATTTACCTAATCCAATTTACATAGGATTCAACTTATCAATTGGTGCAATAAGCAAGACAAAACTAGAAATTAGAAACCAAGCACATAACCCTGAAACCGTTGGTTGTAGGTGCACAAAATAATTTCATAGCACACTAAAAATATTGTAGGCGTTATGAAATGATTTCCTAGCATTTAAAACAAAAATTGTTTTCTGATTTTAGGAAGGTGAAATGACTCCACCTTGTTTTAATCGACTTCCCATGGCCTTAACTTTCTCCTTGACACTATCATTGACTTAATTTACCTCTCTTCATTGTGATTTACATTGTTAACTCTAACTTTACATTTAGGAATGAACCTTAATGGGTTTTGAAAACATTCAACAAAATGAGTGCTCTATTTTATTTTGTGGCAGTGCTCAATGACTAACATATGTTCATGCGGCCAGTATCCAAGGCGCAAGCACACATTCTTCTGCAATATTTCTTATAGGAATCACAGAAAGACAAATGGGCAATCACACCATACACTTTGCCAATAAAAAATAGTCAAAAGGCATTTTAATATTGTTTCGAAGACATAATGTTATGTTCAATGATAACAACACTTAGTCATTATAAGCCTCACACAAACACTACATGAAAACACAGTGAACACTTTCCCATGGGAATTTGAACCAAAATACAAAAGAACCGTTCACATCTACACAGCGGTTGAGGCCAAAATAATCATGTTTCCTTTCAATATCATCTCAACATATGATAAATTAGCATCGACAACATATCAATAGAAGTTACTTAGTTATCCATGGAAATATAAGGCCCAATAATAGTACACCATCAATACATAGCATTTACAACCACTAACCTTATCAACATATTCAGATTCTTAACATAAATCGACTGAACAAGTGCATACGTACAACTTCATTAACAATATATAGAGAAATAAGTTAACAAACATAGAGGCATATATACAAACTTCTCATTAATCAAATTTAGTTATGCCTTACATTGGCTAGATATACAATATGGGCATATGCATCTCAGTCCTCTCGACCTTTGTCTCTTCTTCTCATGTTGGAGCTTCTCTTCTTCTCCTCGTCTTCTTCCTCCACTACACGCTCTCTTCCTAAACACTCTTCCTTTTTAAAGATAGATCTAACATGCGACAACCAAAAGTCACAAGATGATTTTTTCCCCTTCTCGAAAAAATAAGGGAAACTGAAACTTCAATTACATTAGGAAAGAATTCATCTAATTTATTCTAAAAAAAGATCACTTCCTAATGTAAATATCTACAATTTCTTACGAAAAAATATAAGTTTCTCCTAACATCATCATGCGACCATCCCATCACATTAGCAAGCTTCAATCTAGTCCAACGAATTTTGTTGTCCATCTATGAAGTTCGATCAGACTCCCAAGGTACAAAAATTTATGACGTCCTGGTCATTTGCATTCGGTCTTCTGATAACAACTTCAACTCGTGAGCTGCAATATGCCTCTGTAATAAAAAGTCTCCACCTTCAACTCGTGAGCTGCAATACGCCTCTGTATTAATGTGTCTCCACCTTGCTACACAATATCTCACCAAACTTTCTCTTTTATTTGGCCTTATGGCATCTTCCTGGTTCTCTTCTTTGGAACCCTTCAAGCACTCCTTGCTCTAGGCTACTGCAAAGAAACAAATAATAAATTAGGGATAAAAACAAATTTCAACAAGGAAAAAAAATTTCGACATGGAAAAAACAAATTAGATATGCTCTATGACACAAAAAATGACACCAAATAAATCTTCCAAGAATTATGTTCTTTTAGTGCTATGAATTTTAATTTATTCTCTAATTTTCATTTTTCATTTGTTCTATTCAGTATTTAGGATGAAATTAGTAGTACTTTAAGAAACTCACCTCCATAAGGTATTGATGTGGTGACGAATTCAAAGATCTCAATAAGAGTCCATGTTGGCCTATGGTGTAAAATAAACGTCCCCAATCCTCTGAAAGCTCATGAAACTCTTTTCAAAGCCCTGCTAATTAAATGTATAGTCCTGTACAATAATACACAGATCGTTAACTATAAAAACTAAATTCCTGTACCTATAATTCCAATGGCTTTGAAATCCAATTGTGATTTCCATCAAAATATACAGTTCAATTTTCATCGGCATTTATTAATCGACTCGTTCTTCTACGTACATCAAAATCCATACAATAGATTATTTCAAATTGCATATAGCAACGGAATTATTTATGTTACCGTGGCATAATGTCGATTTAATGCACTCACATTGATTTTCTATGGTTATGTGAGATCATGCATTCGAAACATATCAATATACGAAAAGAAGAAAAAAATTGAAGAACAAGACTCGTGCACTGCAAAAATAGAGAAAGCAAACATAGTTTTAAGAACCAAGAAAGGCAAACATAGCTGTAAGAACCAAAACTAAGAGATCACATCTGGAAATAAAAAGAATGGAAAATGAAGAAAGGATGGAAATAACAGAATGGAATCAAACGAAAAGAAGGCTGAAGCCAAGCAAGAACATGAAAATGAAAAGAAGAAAATTAAAGCCTGCTTTTAAATTTATGGAGATGAATGACCATTGAACCATAAGAGTGGTTTATTTTTTCTTTTTTAAATGGATGGTTGCTCTTGTCTTTCTTGGAAATCGAAATGGATCGGTGCGTTTTAAGACCTCTCATAGTGGTAGGTGGGCTTGAGTCGCATGTTGTGCTGGTTTTAGTTTTTATTCACAGCGAGATAACCGTTTTCCTCCACGTCATCATACCATCACATTTTGAATGAATGATCACTGTCATTGCAAATACGTGCTTAAGCTATCTGAATTTAATTATAATGATATTAGGTGGAATCAAAATTGAATCTGTGTAGATTTCTCTTATGAATTTAAATTTGTAAAAGTGATTTTAATTTCAAGGAATGATTTTATTTTTAACGATTTAATTTATTGTTAATTTTTTAATTTATTTATTTAAGATATAAAGATTGTACAATTTTGAAAAGGTTTTATTTTCATAATTTATAATATTTATGTTTGAAAGAAATCGTGTAGTTCTCTGGACAGTTATGGAAATTCTGGTCATATTTAGAGAAAATCTGGCAAGGATTTTTGTAAATCCAAGTTATAGTTGTTAAACTTCAAAATTTTAGGTGTCCGAGATATTTTTGATGGTGCTGAATCCATTTCCACCATGAAAAACATGATTCAAATGCTGCCTCTAGAGGATTTTTTGAAATTTTTTTGTCCGGATTCCGGCCACTTTTGGCTTTCCAGGGAATTCCTCCGCTTTGTTAGATGACTCCGAAAGAAATTATTAGATTCTAAATTCTTTGAGGTTGAAACGTTATTATAATTTCAATATTAATTCAAAATGATTTTGAATGGTTGTTTTGGACTAAAATCATTTGTATTTTCACTTACTCTTATTTATGTTTTAATGTAATATACCTTTTGTAATATTAAATAGTTTACTTTCACAAAATCTTATCATTAGTTTGGTTTGTCCACCATTTTAGGTTCTATTAAACTAAAGTTTTCTAAGAAGCTTGGAAACTTTATCTTTCTAAATTTTCTTTGAATCCACTCTCTCCATAATGTCATTTTATTTGTTGCTTCCACCATTTTCTTTGGAAAACACCAAAACAATGAGTGATGAGTTTTGTGTAAATTATAATGCTATAAAAAACTTAATAGTGCGGTTAGTTGTAAATATGTTACTTTATGATAGTTTTCAAGAGGAAAGTATAGACATCAAGTGAACTTAAGGAAATGAGGCCATATTTCTTTCCTTATGTTTTTATGTTTTATCACTCTAATTATATATAACCTCTCAGTTCATAGTGTTTTTTTTGCACTCGTCATGTTATGTGTCTTATTATTATTAATGATGATGTGGTTATAATGTTTGGGTTGAATACATGTTTATCATTTGATGTTATTGGATGTTGGTCTTTCAAAGACTCAGTGTTTAATTCATGCCACCCTGATTATTGTAACACATAATTAATGGTAACGATATATAATTAATAACTTGAATGTAAAGATAATTCATCATTTTGTGTTGTCTAAAAAATAACCGTGTTAATTATTTTATTTGGGATAAAGTAATTTGTTAACCTTGCCAAGATTTTCCAATTTGTATTTTTTTAATTAAGCTTGGGTATGAACCTACACATGATGAACCTCTTAAACATCAAAAAATTTAGGGTTACAACACTTTGAACTATGATATTGTTCATTCATTTTCTAAGTCATTAAACCCTCATGTAACATACCCAATCGCTTATAATTGCTACACAGAAAGAATTTTTACCAATACAACTATCTTAGGGCAACATATAAGATTTTTACCCTTGATCAATGTATTAATTATTGTGTAACTAACAACTTTCATTTATTTATTCCATGATCAAATCAACTAAGGTGACATATCATGATCGAACATATATAACTATTGATTTATTACACAATCCTGACATGTACATATGTCTATGAGGTTTTTGTTTATTAATGGTTATGCCCTATGTTGATCGGATGTATATATATAGTGTGTGTGAAGACATTTTTGTAAGTGCTACTATAATTACTTGCCATCACCTTTAATTACCTATACATATATATTTAACTAGTAGCCATTCTAGGCACATATTGACATCAACATTCGTGGGTTACCATACACATTGATATGTAATCTACGCTTAATGTTATGATGACCATTATGAACATTGTATGAAGGTTTCTGACTCCATACCATAATAAATTGTTGTTGTGCTGAAAATTTTCTAGTAATAATGTAATGTTATGGCTTAAATTATAACCCTCTTCCGAAGTTAAATGTAAACTTCTCAAATAAACGGCAAGTGTATGTCAGGACAAGTGTGCCCATTTGTGTCACTAGATTTCACCGCCTAATCAGATGGTGGGCATGCTACTGAGGATAGTCAAGGTAACTACCCAACCTCTGCTTGACTTCGGTGCTCATTTTATTCGGTTCTCCATTGAAGGGTTTCGTCTATAACCTCCAGGATAGGGTTTTATCCTTAATGGTATTTCCTACTATCTGCGACTATTTGTCAACTAGTAATCTCTAAAGCTTCTTATCGGTGGTATTAATTTGCTTCGCTTCCATCACTGGTCTCTGCGAGACTTTGGAATGGAGTGACGATGGTCTCATTTTTCAGCATGTTTCCATGTTAGCATGTAACTATAAACTATTATATTGTTTATGTTTTCTTACTTGTTGGTTCTTGATAGCCAAGCTTAGAATAGATTTGCTTTGTTGTAGGTGTACAAAGGAGTAGTCCTTTTTCAATGAAATGGCCACCAGACTGAAGTAAGCCAAGACATGATTCTGCCTACAATTTCATTTTCGATAATTTAAGGATTTCTTATACAATTTCCCTTTTGATTTCTTAGGTAATCCAATTTTCGCTCGGATGACAGTTTCCTTCATTTCAATTCCCAGAGCTCGCCATACTTACTGCAACAAATGTTGGGAAGAGAATATCCTTGTTATATGCTTGTTTTTACTTCTTTGTTAGTTTATATGAGTACCTTGCTTAACAATCACCTAGTGAAATATGTAGCAGATGTTGTTAGGCTCTGTTGGACACTGATTATAACATATTTGAGTCATCTTCTCAATGCCTTTCATTCATTAGGTACCCTCGTGCACTGGATTTTATTAGTTGCTACAAATTCCAACCCTTTTTTTGTTGTTTTGCTAAGCTACAATTTTGTTACGTTGCTCCCCTCTCTAGATGCAGAGTCTCGGAAAAGAGTTGGAGGTTTCTTCCATACTTCAAGTAGGTAACGGGACTTTATCTCCACAGTTAAGGTCACATTACAATTTCTTTCTCATTCTTTAGGTTATAATTCTTTTGTTTCTTCTCACTGTTATAAGTACTTTTTAAGTCCCAGTATAGGGTTTAATATTGTACTTAGCATCATATTGAGCACAGCCAATTTCTTGCTCATCTTACAATAAATTTCTTGTTATTCAAGTGCACCAAATGATACTAAGTGACCCAAGGTTTCTTTCATACCGAGCTGCTCAAATTTATGGAATTTTAATTTTGTATTCAACGCAAAGGCCCTAATGTTTATTTATAATGTATACAAGATTAATAGTTTGGATTGGTTTGTTACATGTACCATTATTTGGTATTTTGCAAACATTGAGTTTTATGCATAATTGAGAATATTTGACATTCCCTGTAGCAGTGTACATTATAGTTGTAATTATTTAAATACCAGTGTCTCATAGCATATTCTTAGTGGCTGAGGTGTTACTATGGCAGCGAGATTTTTTCTGTTTAATGGTATTTGTATATATTCCTCTTTTGAGACTCAAATTCATGTTGAGATAAATGATTTGCGTGAACCAATGTTCTTTCTTTATGTAATATATGTATAGTTGTTGAGCTAGGAAACAACAGTTCGATGATTTTCATGGTCTATTCACCTGAATTTCTACACATATTTGATTTAGTCTTTGCTGTCAAATATTTCACTTCAATTGCACATTATCGACATGCATTCCACGTGGAAATTTCATGACATTTCTACATTAATAGTTGCACTAATATATCTATTTATCTCATCTAAAAGTCTCCCTACCCAAGAAACTCTATGAGACATAAGTTTCCCATATTCGACATTTCTTGCTGATACTAAATGTTCCTTTTCTTTTTATATGATTTTGCAACCGATATATTTATTTTAGCATATTTCACTTAAGTTATTGTATGTTTAGACTACTACCCATATCATCATCAACTCTTGCAATCATTTGCAATATAAGCCAAGTCTGTGTTGACTGTAAATACTTGAAAATAATTGAATACTTACACTCTGTTCTTATAAATTATGTGCTTACTAATTCTATTATTTTTCCATAACTAGTTTGGAAACTATTCTTAACGGAACTTATTCCTAGGACCCTCTTTGATATTCCAGCTCACTTTCAAAAAACAAAGGCAAGACCATTCTAAGCTTTTGTTAAGTAGTTTCGCCTAGAATTAACCAGCTTTACCCATTTTTTTAAACATAAAACTTACAATAAATTTTACATGAACAAATCACAATAAATATTACTAGCTTGAACAAGTCAGAAAATAATATGTCAGAAATAGTGAGTAATTACTTATCTTTATTTGTTGTTTGGTTCAGCCACAAAATCATAGGGATAAGAGTTCTCCACCCAACCGATTCAAGTACACATGTAGATCATGAGGCATGGTTGATTGGTTGAGGTGCATCCTTTCACTTCACTCCCCATAGAGAGTGGTTCTGCTAGTATGATAGATACGATGGTGGTGATGTCTTCTTAGGGGATGATAGGAAGGCGCGAATCGTTGGTCGCGGAAAAGTAAAGTTGAAGTTGCAAGGTGGAAGGGTTAGAACACTTCCGGGTGTTCTGCATATTGCTGCATTAGCTAGAAATCTGATTTCTATAAGCAAGTTGGATGATGCAGGTGTAAAAACAGTGTTCGAGAAGGATACCTGCAAGATGGTTCAAAGAGCACTAGTATTGATGCAGGGAGTTCATACTGGAACATTGTACAAGCTGCAAGGTAGCACTGTTGTTGGTGGGTGCAACAGTTCAGTGGTTCCTGAAAGTAGAGCAGAAAATCTAGTGGTCTCTGGAGAGAAGACCATGTTGTTGCATCAAAGGCTTGGACATATTGGAGAGAAGGGCCTTTGAATACTTCATGGTAAAGGTATGGTAGAAGGTATGAGTAATAGCTCTCTGGATTTTGATTTCTGTGAAAATTGTGTATATGGGAAGCAGAAGTCAGGTGAGTTTTCCCTCTAGTGGTAAAAGGGCGAAACAGATATTAGAGCTTGTGCAAAGTGATGTGTTTGGACCTGTGAAGGTTCCATCACTGGGTAAGTCTGTGGACTATGTATCATTTATAGGTGACTTCTCAAGGAATACATGGATATATTTCCTTAAGAAGAAATCTGAATTCTTTAACAATTTTAAGGAATTCAAGGCTCTGGTGGAAAACCAGACAGAGAAGAAGATAAAGGTGCTGAGGACAGATAACGGTGGAGAGTTTTGTAGTAAGGAATTTGAAGAATTCTGTAAGAAGTGTGGTATAGCACGGTATAATACTACTCCATATACACCTCAACAAAATGGAGTTATAGAAAGAATGAACAAGACTTTGATGGAAAGGGAAAGAAGCATCCTCAGTGGTGTCGGGTTAGGACAGGAATTCTGGGTAGAGGCAATGGAGACAGCATGTTACCTGGTCAACAAATCACCTTCATCGGCGTTGGAGGATAAGACTCCACACGAGGTATGGACTGGTAAGAAACCCTATCTTTCACATCTGAGGGTATTTGGATGTGATGCATATGTACATGTTCCAAAGGAGAAATGAACCAAGTTGGATAGTAAATCTGAAAAGTGCATCTTTATTGGGTATAAGGATGGTTTAAAGGGTTATAAGCTTTGGAAACCAGCAACAAGGAAGGTTGTGTACAACTGAGATGTGGTGTTTAGAGAGGTGAAAGATGTTATTAAACATGAAGTCCAACCAAAGGAACCTGAGAGGATAGAGTTTGAGCTTAAGGAGGAAGAATCAGACTCTACAGCAGAGGAGGAATTAGAAGATGAAGAGCCACAAACTCTGAGTGTGAGAAGATTAGCTCGAGAAAGAAGGCAGTCAGAAAGGTATAGTCCATCTGCTTTCTGTTCAAATTTTTCTTTATTTGTTACTGATGATGATCCCAGAACTGTGAAGGAAGCAGTAGATTCAGAGCATGGAAAACAGTGGAAAGAGGCCATGGTTGATGAAATGACATCTTTGTACAAAAATGAGGCTTAGTATCTGGTGGAGTTGCCGACTAGAAGGAAACCCATTGGCAGAAAATGGGTGTTCAAGAAGAAGACAAATGTAGAAGGAAAGGTGGAGAAATACAAAGCTCGGTTGGTAGCGAAAGGTTATTCCCAGGTGCCAGGAATTGATTTTGGTGATTGTTACACAGTAATTTGTCACCATTGGTCACCGTCCCTGTTACCCCTATTTTCGTACATTGGAGGATACATTCTGGGACCTGTGAGCAATGACATAGCCTAAAAACACTTGCATTATGTTCCCCTGAGTATGTACTTCATGTTCCCTGAAGACACCTTCTGCAAATTATCCCTGAAAAGTGCCCTTTTTCCATTGGCGCAGGTACACAGTGTCTTATCCTCGCCAATCACTGAGATCCTCAAAAAGGGGCGCGCCCATTGGCGCTTTGTCCTAGAACAACACTCGCGCCAACTAAGTTTGGTAATGATTTTTGGCAAACGTGCACCCATATGTTTTTCCCTTTCAGATCATGAAGTCTTTTGAGGGAAAAAATCCATCTGATAGAGGTCGAGAGTCATCATCTATCCTTGACATCTATCCTCAGTAGCTTTTCGGAGATAATGTCGATCCACAATGGGCGTCCTGGTGCATTGAATCTTCCTCCCTTCTCCATTTATAAAAGTCTGTCCTCATGCATTAGACAAGCTAGTTTTGGGAGTTCTGGAGGAGTTCTGGAGGAGTTTTTGGGAGTTCTGGGAGTTCTGGGAGTTCAAGGAGTTCTAGAGTAATGCTAGTTGTGATTATACTTGTCTGGAGTGATAGTAAGAGTCTTGAAGCATAGGGAGGTTATGCTGCCAGAATCCTGAGAGAGAGAAGGTCTATTGCAAGGCATACATAGCTGCTCGCCCAACTAGAGAATAGGTTCAATGTCAGAACCTTGGTTGTATCTTTCTCTGCCTATTATTCATTAATAAAAGATAGATGACTACTGTTATGGTTCCATTCTCATTTGTCTTATGATGGTTAATGTGAATTACATCCTTTCTGACTGATGTATAGTTCCTTTTACTAGATTTCACGCTTTTGTTTGTTCTCTCTTTGCATGTGCAGGTGTCCATCCGTGAGGATAGTGGAGGATCGTGACCGACCAGAACGAAGGAGTGAGAGCGACATCTCTTCATCAAACAAATAGCGTTGGAATCCAAGTAGGTGTTCATTACTCACTTGTTAATTGCAACTAGGAACTTGCAGAGTAGCATTGATTGATTGTTGCTAGACCTATTTTGGGCTAGTGGGATCGCCTCTGTCCGCAGAGGGGATTTACCTGTTCAACAATTTGGCGACTCCACTGGGGAGAAGCTATTTGGAGTTTGTCTTGCATGTTAGTTTTCTCTTGCTTGCCTGAGTTAATGAGCTTTCTGGGTCAGCAAACACGGTTGGCGCGTTTTTTCCTTTGACAGTCGCGCCAGTTGGCACGTTTTTTCCTTTGACAGTCGCGCCAATTCCTGAATAGCGCAAGTTGCAGATTCACAGTCGCGCCAACTCTGTGAATTTTGCAAGTTTGTTAGTTGAAAGCTCCTTAAACTCGGATTTTGGTTTTTCTATATCTTTTGCAGCTTCTGGAAGTGTGTTAGACCTTTGTGTGACTAGTTATTACTTTTATCCTTCAGTTGTTTTCTTATTTCTATCGATTTTGTATCCTAGCCCTAGAACACCTAGTGGCTTTGCATGTCGAGCCTTCTGTGGGAAGTTGTGGTTTGATAATCTAGTCAACTTTTTGGTTGTTTTCCGCACTCATCTAGTGGTTGTGAAACTCTGGTATTCTATGCTAAGAGTGATTCACTTCTAGCTTGTTTGGATTTACTCTTTTGAGAAATTCTTAATTTGATTTCCTTTGATCATTACTTGAAGGTTTGTCTCAGTCTCTTCACAATTTTGCATCTTTTTGCTTTTTTTTTTGCAAAAAAAATTCCCCCTCATTTGCCGGGGGGGGCTAAATTGGGTAT
>APFE030238926.1:225012-238664 GCA_000404065.3 Pinus taeda | reverse complement strand
GAGGAAGAGGATATGTCCCGTGTTCCATATGCAAGTGCAGTTGGTAGCCTGATGTATGCAATGGTCTGTACTAGACCAGACATTGCACATGTGGTGGGAGTATTGAGCAGGTTTATGTCAAAACTAGGGAAGGAGAACTGGACAATAGTGAAAGGGGTTTTCAGGTATTTGTGTGGCACTAGTGATTATGGTTTGTGCTACCAAGGAAGACCAGGCTTGGACATAGTGTTGGATATTCATGGCTTTGTTGATGCAGACCGGGCTGGAGATCTGGATCATAGAAGATCTACAAGTGGGTATGTGTTTAGCCTATTTGGAGGTGCAGTCAGTTGGATGAGTAAGAAACAATCTGTAGTGGCTCTATCAACTAAAAAGGCAGAATACATGGCAACCACTCATGCAAGCAAGGAAGCATTTTGGTTGCAAATATTGTGTTCCAGTACGGGGTTAGTACAGGGAGCTATAACGATAGTCTATGACAGCCAAAGTGCAATTTTCTTGGCAAGGAACCCTGCTTATCATTCAAAGACAAAGCACATTGATGTTTAGTATCACTTCGTGAGGGATATGATAGAAGACAAAAAGGTGTTGCTGGTAAAGGTGGACACTTTGAAGAATATTGCAGATGCAATGACAAAATTTGTGAGATCTGAGAAGTTCTCCTGGTGTAGAGAAACAATGGGCATTTCAGGGCTGGAAAAATGACTAAGCTCTCCTCTGCCCCCCTATGGAACGAAAACAAAAAGTGGGATAATGTTGGGTTGTGTTATATTTTTTCCATGACTACCCCCTTTGGACAGCAACCCCCCCTATCCGAGGGGTTTGAGGGGTGTGGGTAGCCCCCCTCTACGGGGTTCGGGGCAGCACCTCGTGAAAAAAAAATTTGACCCTATATTAGGTTGGGTGAACCTACCTATGGTTTTTGGTCCATGGTTTTAGACGTGATGGTTTTCAGTCAATGGTATTGGATGCTTCGGCATGTATAAATATGTATTTTAACATTGAAAGGAATATAATGAAAAATCAAGCTGGTAGTCCCAGTTTTGGGATCCAAGGGAAAATCTCTGTGTATATGTGTTTTATGTGTTATGCTTTCACATTTTTTATTTTCTGTGATTTTAGAATTTGTA
Source organism: Pinus taeda (assembly GCA_000404065.3). Taxonomy (NCBI): domain Eukaryota; kingdom Viridiplantae; phylum Streptophyta; class Pinopsida; order Pinales; family Pinaceae; genus Pinus; species Pinus taeda. The sequence goes on along the minus strand of APFE030238926.1, from coordinate 237,534 downwards.
TGCAGGTAATTTCTGTATGGGGTTAAAACCTACAATGTCAACAGTCTCGTAGTTCGACCTTTTGAAAGTGATATTATTCTTCCAAGTCAAAGTCAACTTTTAATTCAAAAATGTTAATTCTTCTCAAGTATATAGGTATCAATCATTCTCTGAGTTTTTAATTGACGAGCTTAGTAAAATATTTTTTAAGGCCAAGACAAAATCAAACTAAACAACAAAATAAAGTAACTTTTGATGTTCCTTAGGAAAAAGTATAGATCCTTCAAATTCACAACAAAAAAATTACTCTATATCATAATAACAATCTAAATTATAGAAAATTACTACTTCTTTCACTCTAGAAAAATAATTAGAAAGAGTAAAGATTTAGATTCCTTTATTGGAGTTAACAAGAAGTCTGGGATACGAACAAGTAACTAAGTGGATTCAATATTCAAGTACAGATGTAGAAGGTGATGTTATTAGCTTGTAACATGGGAAAATATTAGTCTTTTTTGGTCCAAACATTGACGTTCTTAAGGAGGAAATACCACCTTTATTTGTGACTGTGAAGGTTCATGATTGTCTGCTTTACAATTACATGCTTAATTTTGGAGCCTCTCACAGCTTAATGGCAAAATCAATAATGGCTAGATTACAATTATGGATAACATGAACTTATCGTGATCATTACTCTTTGACTCTAAAAAGGTAAATTGTTCGGGGTTAGTCAAATATTTAGTAGTATCTCTAGCTCAAATCTATGTAAAAAAAGTATTGATCAATATTGCAATGATAGATATTCTTGATAGGTTTGGCGTGTTATTTTCAAGAACTTGGTGTGCTAAAATTGGAGGTATTTTTTACATGCATATGTCATATGCCAACATTACATTTTTTGGAGGTGAAAGTTGGTTACTGTATAGGGAAGCCATATTTATAAATACTATTTGTAATGCAAGTCTTCAAGTCAATCACCCTATTTATGATGTTGATAAGGAATTAGGGTGTTTTATTCTAGTTGTTAATAATGATTCTAGTGTGCAAAATAAAGCTAAGAGTTTTGTAAATATCACTTATTCTTTAGAAAATGACATAAGGGAACTATATTTTATGGAGTATCATCTATAGATGGATTGGGCGATGGAATTATGTTTATTTCACCTACACAAGAGATTATTAGTCAATAATTTAAATTGGAATTTAGAGTGACTAATAATGTTGCAGAGTATGAGGAATTAATTCTTGGGCTTGAAGTAGCTAAGAAGTGGAAAATTCAAATATTATCTATTTATGGAGATTCAAAATCAATAGTCAAACAATTTAGAAATTCATGCCAATCAAAGCATCCCAGATTGAAGCATTACATAAATAATGTATGAGATTGTATTAGGAATTATTTTCAAGAATTCAAAAATTAAGCTATACCAAGAGAAGAAAATCCAATTGTTGATTCTTTATTAGTTTCAACAAGTACTTTTGTAGTTCGAAATACTTTTCAATTACAATATTAGATTGAAGTTAGACATACGCCTCCAATTCGAGATAATAGAAAACACCAATATCATTTTGAGGATGATGAGGTATGTTTGTAGGAAATAGAAGGCCAAATATGAAGAGCCGAATGGTAGATTATAATTCACATGACTCCCCATACAGGCTTGATGTGAAATCAATGAAATGGGAGAAGTTAGTTGAATAGCGAGGAGAGGAATATTCATCTAATCTAGCTGATAAATTGAGGAGTTCTAGGAGCTGAGGATGGGTTCAATTGGAGATGATGAGAACAAAATTAGATTCCTAGAGTTGTTGAGGTATGTGACTTATCTCAAGGATAATAAATAAAAGATTAAAAGGTTCATTAGTGGATTCCCAGTAGCATTCAAAGACCAGATTGAGTGATGAGCCTCAGTAATTGGACGAAGGCATCAGGAAACTGAAGCATTGTTATGAGTATTCAAAGCACAAGCTTGATTTCAAACATGACTTGAAAAATAATGATAATACTAAAGGAAAATGGCCTAAGAAGCAAAGAGGACCTGAGGATGAAGGTGACAAGGAAAATGTGTCACCTTACAAGAAGTTCAATGCCATTGAGAGAGGACATGGGCCTAAGCTTGAGGAGTAGAATAAGGACGATGGAAAAAATCCTTTGAGGTGTCAAACTTGTGGTGGAGAAAATCACAAGAGATATTCTCCATTGCACTAGGGTGACATCCCTAATATTTTCAATTTTCACGAGGCATAAATAGTTGGATATGTTGGTCGACATATTCCTTATATTTACACAGCAATAGATAATAGAGAGGAAGATCATCAGGCATCCATTATTGAGATAGAAGGTAAAATTTATGATAAAGTTATTTCTATTTTGATTGATCCTAGATCGAATTATAGTTATATCAATCCTAACCTAGTGGATAAGTGTTTCTTGAATAAGGAAGTGCACGTCAAATTTTGGTTTGTACAGTTGGCTACAAGGACCAAGAGAAGAGTTCAGCATTAGGTGAGATCTTGTGCATTTGAGATTATTAATGTGCCTACATTAGCGCATCTAAATTTCCTTCCTTTGGGTTCATATAGCATGATTTTGGGCATGGACAAGTTGTTCAATCATAGGACTAAAGTGGATTGATATGACAAGGCTATTGAGTGCCTGAATGATGATGGATAAAAGAGATTATTGCAAGTAAAGAAGAAGCCTACATGAATGAGAATGGTTACAATTATGTAGGAAAAGAAGAACCATAAGAAAGTGTGTTTATTTTTTACAGTGCATGTTTCCAATGACAAAGGGAAGGATGTTGAGGATGATGAAATCCTAAAGAAGTTTCCTATTTTGGATTAGTTTCAATATGTGTTTCTTGCAGATATTCCAAAGCTAGCACTTCATAGGGAAGTGTATTGATCTATGTAGTCGGTGCTAGGAGCAACACCAACATTTAAGGCACCTTATAGGATGTGCACTTCGGAGTTGGTGGAATTGAAGTTGCAGTTTAAAGAAATGTTTGATAAGGGATACATAAGGTCAAGTGTGTTGCCTTGGGTTGCACCAATGTTGCTTTTAAGGAAGAAGGATGGTACTCTCAGACTTTGCATTTATCATAGGAATTTGAACGAGGTGAATATCAAGAACAGGTATCCATTTCCACAGATTGATGATTGGATGAAGAGAGTAGCAATATTTTCAAAGGTTGATCTAAGATTAGGATATCATTAGGTGTGTATCAAAGAAGAATAAACCTACAACACTGCATTTCGCACATGGTGTAACACCCTTCACCCACATATACCCAAGTAACCAACCAAACCAAGGTAAACATGTGATGAGAGGCTACTATCATTAGAATCAACCCCCTATGTGACCTTAAGGAAGTGGAATCAATGGAAACACAACAAACATACCCTCCACAACTGCTACAGGACTCATAGGAACCATCCCAACCACTCAAGTAGCTAGCCCATGGGTCCCACTAAGGTTTCAGGCCACTTGACCCTCAGACGCTCCCATGATATGGACCTGACAGTGTCCAGGAGGCTCTGGATGCTCTCATGCCAAGTCATGCCAAGGTCTAGGGATTATTTTTCCCGGTGTTGTGCCAACGTCCATGGGATTCGAAACACTTTTTCAAGCCCAGAGTCCATGCCACTTCCCCTAATTTATTGACACCTTCAAAACATAAAGATAACAATGAAACAATGATGAGAATGAAAATACTTGAACAGGCCCTTGACTGGACCCCTACTAGCCATGAAAAGAATTTCGTCAAACATATCACAAATATGTAATCTACAGGTGTAAACAATAGTTCTAATCATAGGGGTCTCATACTCATCTAAGAATCGCTAAGAGACATTGATGCCTCAATACATTTGTTGTAGTTTCATCCATTAGGTCATAAATACATTTTTCATTCATTTACAAGTAAAAACATGATGAGAGTCATACATAGCCACTATCATAAAACACATACATAACCAGCATAATAGTAAGAGAAATACCAAGGAAATCACAAATATATGATCCACCTATAAACCGGTATAATACTTATAGAAATAAAAGGAGAAATGACCTCAAATTGATGATGCAAAATCCAAACCTACGATGGCACTACCATGTTCCACCCAACCATAGAATGGTTGAGCCAAATATCTCTTCAACCATTCACCTGCATGCCATATTCCAAGCATGAATGTGGGACTCAAACCAAAATAACCAACCAGGGCATCCTGAGGTTAAACCACCTCACCCTCATTAATAGAAACCATGGTTTACCATAATCCATCCTGAATCACTAGGCCAACACAATGAACATGTAATAACAATCTTTACCATTATCTCCACTAAATCACTAGGCCAAAACAAGCATGGTTGCCACCAATTTCTCCACCTACATCGTGAGGAATTTTCCTATCTCCTAGTATCTTAGGCTTTACCACAATCCACACCCGATCACTAGGCCCTAAATCGAGACCCATTCTTCAGGCCTTATCGCATATCCCATCCTAGGATTACTAGGCCCAATGGAGATAAATCCACCTCTTGGATTTACCATATATCCCTCCATTCACCCACAAGGATTCCTAGACCCACCGAGGCACACAATCCTGTATTTACCGCAAACCCATAGTCTGGCTGAGGGGTGACTAGGCCAGTGAATTTAGTTTTATCCACAGTCTAGTTTAGGTACCACTAGGCCATGTGTTCTATCATTTGTAGATCCACCTCACTCAGCTTCAAATCCATTTAGAAATCCAGCTCAACCAAAACATGAGAACCCCATCACACCATGGCTATCTGGAAATGGAAAGGCTAGGCCGAAAATAATGTCACACCTCAAAAAACCCATTCCATGACAATAAAGAACCACGTGCAATACCATGCATGATCAATCTAGCAAGGAAATGACGCATGCAAATCAATATTTGCAAAGGATCCTGATTTAGGTACTTGATCATTTTCTTCCATTCTTGCTCCTTCCTTCTTCTTTCCTTCCTTTGTCTCTGTTTATCGAATTCCAATTGGTTGAAGAAGACTCTAAGTTCTTAAGACTGAGAGAGAGAATAATGAGAGAGCTCCAAAAATGAACTGACAAAAGGTTACAAATTGATCCTCAGGAGCCTTTTTATCAATGAGGCCTCTATTTTCTTCATTTTTCATTATTTTCCTTCAATTTCTTCCTCACATTCAACCTATGACCTTTCACCTTCCTTTTCTGCTAATTTCCATTATCTTCATAAATAAATTTGCCAAAAATGCCAATTTTCCTTTCCAAAGCGTTTTCCATTGCCTTTGCCAAATTATTTTAACCATAATAACCATAATGAACACCCACTAGGATGTATTTCCCCTATTCAGCTTAGAATACATGTCCCATCAACCATGGTCTTATATATTTTTAGATTATTTTTTAACCAGTGTTGTTAGAGAACCCTCCTGCTTCAGGGAACACTGCCCTTGGTGTTCAATTAAACCTATAACCAACTAGACTACTAAAAACAAAACAGACTTCCCATGGAGCTTTATAACACATCTTGTTGCAATATTTACAATTACCAGTTGCTAAAACATGACAAACATACTGTTTACTGGAGATTTATAATATAGCTCATTATGGTACTTACAATAACAATCACATATAAAATATACATGTTTTATTCACCCAACACATAATTATACTATCTATGGAGCCTTATAAATCGAGTCTAATATAGTATTTACAATGATATACACATATACACATTTTCTCAACCAAAAAATAAAAGGATATGATGCCTGCATCTGCAACAAGGAAATCTAGAGGCTCACACCTCCACCCTCAAAGTTATACTAGGATTCACCTCCTTTTAAGTAATTCCAGAATCCACTGTCGAAGTAAAAGTTGCATCCAATGTCCAACGCTACAACCTTGCGCCACTTGTCCTCTTAGTGAAAAGTTAACGACTCATTGTTCTAGGGTGCACTCCCAATGTGAATTTGATTCCATCTGGAAATGATAATGACCAAAACAAATATATCCCTGACCTTCCCTTCTCTGCTACACAGTCCCTCAAGAAATCTCGTCAGCCCTTCTCTACAGTCACTCATATTCTAAGTTCCATGGCATCCCCTATCCTAGGTGGTCCATCCCTTGGCAAGGTTTCCTCGCATCGTAAAATCAAACAACCAAGGCATATACCTACTTCAAACCATCATATTGGTCATAGCATGCTCATGGAAATCAATGGACATTATTGGGTACCAATGTCCCATAATGGTCCTGCTCCTGAACTGCTTTAGCAACATACTTTTGCATGTTCCAATTCCCTTCACCAATGCCACTAATTCTTATAGTCAATTTCAACCACCGAACTGGGGATTTCCATGCTTCCTATACCAAGCACATAACTTCTATTAGATTTAAAATGAATTGAAATAAATTCACATCATACCTCATTAGTAGCTCGTCAATAAGTTACACTTGCAATCCTATTTACTTCCTTTCACAACAAGTCAAAATAACATCTTTGAAAAAATCATCATGTATAAATATATCACATTAGGTTAGCTCAAAACACAACCATCATAGATCAAATCATAAATCACATGTAACCATCATAAACCAGAATCATAGATCACATGTAATCATCATAGAACAAAATCATAAATCACATGCATAATAAAACTGAAATAAAGTACTTATACTTATCCTTCATCAGCCCTTACTTCTACCTTTGTTCTTTCTATACACACACTGGATCGATTGCCACGCTTGAAAAGCACCTAGTTCCTTCTCCTCAACCATGTGCACAAATAAATAGTATGCATCACACACATACAACCACACACGACATTCAACACCATGAAATACATGCACCTACACCTGATGTACATCACAACACATACGTCCATACTCGATGTACAACACAATACATATACGTACAGAACGTACAACACAGTGAATACACATGTAATGATGCCACGACTACACAATGCACATACGTAGTACCGCATGTACACAACACAACATGTACAACATGCACATAATACCACATGTATACCAGTACCACATGTACAACATGTACACAGTACCACCTATACACAACATCACATGTACGTGGCACCACTTGCAAAACGTGCACATAGCTCCACATGTACACCGCACCACCTACATAATGTGTACACAATACCACATGTATACAACACCCCATGCACGACATGTACACGAAACCACATGTACACAACGCCACATGAATGGCCTGTACACAACACCACCTACACATAGCACCACATGTATGGCATGTACACAGCACCACATGCACACAACACCACTTGTACAATCACCCACACAACACCATATGTACATAGAACAACATGTACAACATGCACACAACACCATATGTACATAGCACTACATATACAACATGTAGATAACACCATATGTACACAACACTACATATCCAACATGCGCACAACACCATATGCACACAACACTGCATATCCATCATGCACAGAATATAATATGTACATAGCATCGCATATCCAAGATTTACATAGCACCATATATACCCATCACTCCATATGCAATATTCATACAACAATATATGTACCACCCTGTACATAACATTTCATAAATAACATTACACACACTATATATACAGAACACCACACGCGCACAACATCATAGATGCAACTTGTACAACATATAAAGAATATGCACAATAATAGTACCACACATCCAAAGCCACACTGTCCCTACCAAACAACCTTTCTTCCATTTTCTCTCTACCATCCATGCTTCTCCTGCATGTCCCAAAGCACATTTCTTTCATTCCGTTGATGTATCTCTCAACATAGCCTATCCATAACATAAACATAGGCATAATAAAAGCATACAATATCAATTCAGATGCACCTGATAGCGACCTCATGTATTTTTCATGACTACTCTTCCCACTTGATTCCTCATAAACCAGGAACCTCTTCATCCCATTCACCTGCATAAGAAATCATTCCTCCACAAGAATTATCCCACCCTGTTGGAAAATGACATAGATACATAGATACATATACACAAGCATTGGCATAAAAAAAGGATGATCATGTTAGACAATGACATACATAGACATATATATACATATAAATGTTAGCATAAAAACAATGATGGTCCATGATGACCATGTCAGACATGAAATGCATACATGCATACATACATACATGCATACACATATAGAAATCAGCACCATTATGATCACAACATAATTACTAGATTGCATAAGGTCAAGGTTAAGATAACTCCTGTTATCTGTGCACACCATGCACAATGTTGAGAGCACTTATTCCCAACATTGGCAAGGCATCTGACGCCTCATATCTATTTACTTCACAATTCCTATTACCTTTCTCATGACTGTACTTTTGTTGTCCATTTACACCAATGGACCAAACTGATCCAACCAGTTGTCATAGTCTTACCTTTGACTTCCCTTACTCATGCACTGAACTTCATCCAGGTCTTACATTACCTGCTAGGATTCATTCAGCTCTTCCTGAGCTCCATTAAGTTTCCTCTTTCCCAACCAATTCCCAAGAATCAAATCATAAAAGGGAAGACAAGAAAAAACAAGAATAAAACCATGAAAATCAATAACAATACGACACCACAAACAAAGTTTCATGATCATGCACTAGACATAAACAAAACCATAGTCAAGCACAAAAAATCACAAAGACCATAATCATAAGACTAGCAACAAACAACATGACTCAATCCCCGTGGTTCCCAATGCTTCTAAGGTGAATCTCAACCTCAACCTTCTTTAATAATCCATGAGAATTTCTTTGCCATGCAACTCCCTGCATCATACTACCAGAAACACGTAACTTGCAGTGCATAAATAAATGTAGCAATATCCAAATTATCTTACCTTTTTGTGCCAAACACGCTACCTTGTAACTGAACATGCATGCCATCCACATGTTCCAAAGATCAAGAAAACATATCTAATAATTTGAAATCAAACTTTACCAAGACTAACAATTATGACATAATCCATAGTCAACTCGTAGTCATTGGACATAATGCTACAACTGTCACCTTCGTACACTCAAGTACATATCCCCTATTTGAACACATATGAGTGAGTAAAACCATCTTAAAACAAGATCATGTATTCATGCAATCTTATATACACATACTCATATCGTGCGATTAATCAAACATTCAACAACAGATAGATGGCATAATAGATATCAAATCACAAACACTAAATAGATGACATAATCAAATATTCAAGCAAAAAATAAATGTCATAGGCAAGTTCATACTTTAATGTATCTCAGGGGAGACTATCTTGTCTACAAAATCAATCTATTTAGCATGATATAACTTCAGAACACATCAACTCAAACACAAATGAGATCATGATATCCATAATAGTCACTAGCTAACATAATCACATCATAAACTCATAAATAATTGTCATTCATACATAATAATCACCTATGCACAGTCAGTCTAGATTAGTACAACATAATATCACATCATATTAACTCATACCTAACTTTCGTAACCCTAACCATTTGCATAGACCAATCCAACTTAGTATGATACATATAACATCAATATATTAACGTAATAACCCTAATCATCAAGTTACTAACATATCACAACAAGAAGTTAACCTATTACATACTCAACAACAACATATAACATAATCATAAAGTTATATAACCTAAAACAACAATATCAATGCATACGACCACATGTTACTATCATTCATGAATATCTGACACATGTGTATATTACTACACTAATAAACTAGCATCTATAATGTATTTAACCATAACATCAATAGAATGAAAGGCATACACATAATCCTAATACATATAACAATTCTTAACCTACACACATGTATGCCAAACATAGAATACCTATATGATGATCTTCTCTTACCCCAAAGTCTAGTGTTGCAACCTCACTCTAATGATCTCCATCTCCTACTTCACCTCAATCAACACATTACTATCATAACATACCAATATAATCATGATGACCTAATTTCATACAATGACCTCATGCACAACATTCTTCACCATGACAATGCATGCATAACAAATGCATATACAACCGACATGCATTCATGACTAACGCATCCCAACAACAACATCATCAACCCTCACATGGCAAAATCACTACGACCACGATAACCACCATGAAAATGCAACAACTGCATGGACTGCAAGCATAAGGAGCACCTATGCAATTTACATGAATGCATTATCAACACATAACTCATCTAGTTCGAGGGGTGAACCATGCTCCTATATCACTCTATAACACGATCCTCCCACATCTACCTAAGTAACTGGCCAACCAGGGTAAACATGTCACGAGAGGCTACTATGATTAGACTCAACCTCCTATGTCACCTTAAGGAAGTGGAATTGATGGAAAAAAAGCATACAAACCTTCCATACTAGCTACAGGACTCCCAGGAACCATCCCAACCACTCAGGTAGCTATCCCCTGGGTCCAACTGAGGTTTTATACCACTTGAACCCCGGACGCTCCCATGATATGGACTTGACGTTGTCAAGGAGCCTCTGGACTCTCTCATGCAAGGGAATGCCAACATTACAAACTATTTTTCCTAGTGTTGTGCCACTGTCCTCGGGATTTGAGCCACTTTTTCAAGCCCAAAGCCTAGGTCACTACCCAAAATTTATTGACACCTTCAGAACAGAAAGATAACAATGAAACAATGATGAAAATGCAAATACTTGAGCATTCCCTTGACTAGACCCCTTCTAGCCATGACAAATATTTCATCAAACATGTCACAAACATGTAATCTACAGGTGTAAACAATAGTTCTAAGCATAGGGGTCTCATATTCATCCGACAATCGCTAAGAGACATTGATGCCTCAACACATTAGCTGCCATTTCATCCATTAGGTCATAGATACATTGTTCATTAATTTACAAGTAAAAACATGATGAGATCCATACATAGCCACTATCATAAAATACATACATAACCAGTGTAATAGCAACAAAAATACCGAGCAAATCACAACCATATTATCCACATATAAACCGATATAATACTCATAGAAATACAAGGAGAAATGACCTCATATTGATGATGAAAAATCCAAACTCGAGATAGGACTAACATATTCCACCTGACCATAGAATGGCTAAGACAAATATCTCTTCAACCATTCACCCCTATGCCATATTCCAAGCATGAATGTGGGACTCTGTTATGAAACCAACTCACAAAAAGAGAGAAAGGATAGATCAACACCTTATAATTTCGCGTCTTAAAGGGGGAAGCCTCCTTTACATTACACAAATGGACAATTCTTGGATGATTCAAGTGAAAACACCTCCTTTCTATATATAGGAGTCTAAGGGGTCACAATATAACCAATTTGACCAAACAATAATAATATAAAGGCACAAAAATAACAATAGTGGGATTCTATGGGGCACAATAATAACAATATGGGGACAATAAGGGAACAACAATAACAATAAGGGATACAATGACAATAGTAATGGGGGAATCACTAGTATTATATGGACCTAACATGGCCCTCTCTTCAAAAAAGTGTTTTCCTCAACGCCTGAGTAGTTCTGGATGCTTCTATATAAAATTCTCATCCTCCCATGTTGAATCTTCAATGGGTAAGCTCTTCCGCTTGATGAGATGCTCTAAAATTGATCAATTTCGTAGCTGTCAAGTTCTTTTTTCTTTGATCGGTTCAGGTTCCAATATGATTTTTTCTTCCTCATCAAGTTGTGGCAATATTGTTTGAACTGGAATCTTGTCACTTATAACCTTCTTTAAGCATGAAACGTGGAAAACTAGGTGCACTCGGGAAGCTGCAGGAATCTCCAATTTGTATGCCATAGTACCTATCTTTAGCAACACCTTGTACGTACCATAATGCTTTGCTAATAATTTATTATCCTTCTTATATTGCTTGAGGGACATTTTTTTATATGGTTGTAGCCGTAGGAATACCCAATCACATACATCAAAACATCTTTCGCTGTGATGTTGATCTACCTGTTGTTTCATTCTATTTTGCGCCAAGGCAAGGTTATCTTTTAAGAGTTGGAGAACTTGTTGCTGATGCTCGATGTGATCTTCCACTACTTGAACCTTATAATTTTCTCTTAAACATGACGTGATGGATGGTGGATGATATCCATAAAGTGCCATAGATGGGGTCATTTTTGTTGCAGTATGGAAGGAAGTGTTATACCACCATTCAGCTAGAGGAAACCATTTGATCCATTGTGTATGTTTATCAGATACAAAGCAACAAAGATATCCTTCCAAACATTTTTTTAATGTCTATGTTTTCCCATCAAATTGAGGATGATAAGATGTGCTATGAGCTAACTGAGTACCAAGACAAGAAAATATTTCTGTCCAAAAATTTCCAGTGAAAATGGGATCTCTGTCGCTTACAATAATCTTTGGGTTTCCATGTAGCTTTTTAATTGTTTCCATAAATGCAGTAGAAACTGTACTCGCTTTAAAT
>APFE030238926.1:204647-221358 GCA_000404065.3 Pinus taeda | reverse complement strand
GTTGCTTACTAGGTGTTTCCATTTTCTTTCTTCAGGGCATCAATTACCGATAATAATGCTTCACTATGCCCTTTGAATTCCTTCAAACTAATTTTTCAAACCAAGCTTAAGCAAAAATTTAAAACAAACTACACACCTTTTTTTCACTTTGTAGGAGCTCAATATTGAATTTGATGTATCTCTATAAACTTGGATCTCCAAGGTCTGAAATTTCTTCCTTCTATAACCCTCTGAGTAATCTTTCTAACCCCGTAAGTCTAATGAATATTGGATTCTCCAATGAAGAGTTATGCCAAATCTCCCACGATGACCTGAGTATAGACGGGTTCAGTAGAGCGAACTTGTACGATGTGCCGCGGGTCACTGTTTCCACCTTAGATTCTAAAAATGATACCCCAAAGACTACGGTCCGTCCTATTTCTGTAACTTCTTACGAACATTTAATCTGATGCTTAGGGTGAAAGTTATGGCAATTTTCCCAAGGTGACCACTTTGGAATGTAATTCGGGGTCTGCAAAAACCCTAAATTTCTCAGAATATATCTCTGAAAATATAGTGTGACATGATCTGAAATTAAGAGCAGAGGTTCAGACTGATTTCTTCCCATTTTTTTTTTTTTAGCTTCTAAAACTTCGTAGCGAAAGAGTTATAGTGAAAATTCCACGATGACTTGTTTAGATGAAATTCTAGAGCTTGCAAAAATGCTAACTTCCTCAGGTCATATCTTCGAAAATTTAGTGAGACAAGATCTAAAATTTCGACCCAAGGTTCAACGAGATTTCAGCTCAAATGGGTATTTTTTTTTTATCTTCTGAAATGTCACAGAAAAAAAGTTATAGCAAACATTCCACGATGACCTGTTTGGAGCAACGAAACCCTAGAATCCAAACCTCTGATACCAAATGTTATGAAACCAGCTCACAAAAAGATAAGAAAGATAGATTAATGCCTTAGAATTCAGTCTCTTCAAGGGGTAAACCTCCTTTACATTAAACAAATGAACAATTCTTGGATGATTCAAATGAAAAAAACTCCTTTCTATATATCGGAGTCTAAGGGGTCACAATCTAACCAAGCCGACCTAACAATAATAATATAAAGGCACAAAAATAATAATAGTGGGATTCTATGGGGCACAATAATAACAATATGGGGACAATAGGGGCACAACAATAACAACATGGGATACAACGACAATATTAATGGGGGAATCACTACGATTATAGGGACCTAACAGACTCAAACCAAAAGAACCAACCAAGGCAGCTCAAGGCTAAACGACCCCACCCTCAGCAGTAGAAACTAGGCTTTACTGTAATCCATCTTGGATCACTAGGCCAACACAATGAACATGTAATAACAAGCTTTACCATGATCTCCACCATATCACTAGGAAAAAAGCATGGATGTGATCGGATTTCTCCATCATAAGAGGTGGATTTCTCTCCACTAGGCCTAGTAAACCCGGGATGTTATATGCGGTAAATCTTGGAGAGTGAGTCTCAGTTTAGGGCCTAGTGAGTCTCTCGGGCTTTAATGCAATCCACACCCGATCACTAGGCCCTAAACTGAGACTCACTCTCCAAGATTTACCGCATATAACATCCCGGGTTTACTAGGCCTAGTGGAGAGCAATCCACCTCTTATCTTTACCGTATATCCTGTCATTCACCAGCAAGGATTCCTAGGCCCACTGAGGCATACAATCCTAGCTTTACTGTAAACCACTATCTGGCTAAGGGGTTACTAGGCTAGTGGATTTACCATGATCGACAATCCAGTTTAGGGAACACTAGGCCATTTGTTCTATCATTCGGAGATCCACCTCACTTATCTTTGAATCCATCTAGAAATCCAGCTCAACCAAAACATGAGAACCCCATCACATGATGGTTCTCGAAAAATGGAAAGGTTAGGCTGAAAACATTGTCACACCTAGAAAAACCCATGCCATGACAAAAAATAACCACGTGCAATACCATGCATGCAAAATCTAGAATGGAAATCACACATGAAAAATCAATACCTAGAAAGAATCATGTCGTAGCTTCTTGATCCTACTATTCCTTGCTTTCTCCTTCCTTCTTCTTTCCTTCTTTTTCATTTCTTGCTCCAATGCCAAGTGCTCCAAGAAAACTTTAAGTTTCTAAGAGAGAGAGAGAGAGAGAGAGAGAGAATAATTAGAGAGCTCCAAAAAGTAACTGAAAAAAGGTTACCAGCTAATTCTCATAAGCCTTTTTATCAATGAGGCCTCTATTTTCTTCATTTTCCATTATTTTCTTTCAATTTCCTCCTCACATGCAACATGTGACCTTTCACCTTCCTTTTCTCCTAATTTCCATTATTTTCATAAATGAGTGTGCTGAAAATTCCATTTTTCCTTTCCAAATCGTTTCCATTGCCTTTTCCTATTTCCTTTAGCCATAATAAATAAAATGAACACCCACTAGGATGTTTTTCCCACCATTTAGCTTGGAATACGTGTCCCATCAACCGTGGTCTTATATATTTTTACATGAGTTTTTAGCTAGGGTTGTTACACAAGGTATGGGTAGTATGAGTTGTGGTGGTTCGTTTGGGGCTTACTAATGCTCCAGTGACCTTCATGTGTTTGATGAACAATGTGTTGTGTCCTTACATAAAAATGTTTCAGATAGTCTTTGTTGATGATATATGTTTATATTCCAAGAATGAGGAGGAGCATGTAGAACACTTGGTAGGAGTGTTGAGATTGTTGAGAGAATGTCAATTGTATTCCAAGCTTAGCAAGTGCATTTTCTTTCAGTATTAGATTCATTACTTTGGACATGTCGTCTCCAAGGAAGGGATAACAATGGACCTAGAAAATATTTATGTTATCATGGAGTGGCCAACTCCAAGGAATATGGATGAGGTATGATCATTCATGGGACTAGTAGGTTATTACAGGAGATTCATTAGGGACTTCTCAAATATTGGTTATCATATTACATCCTTGTAGATAATAGGAAAGAAGTTTGAATGGATTGAGGATTGTCCAAATAGTTTTGATCAGTTGAAGCATTTTCTTACAAATGCTCCAATTTTAAAGATTGCAGATCGTGATAAGAAGTTTGTAGTTTGTATAGACTCTTGCAAGGAAGGACTTGGTGGATTCCTGATGCAATAAGGATAGGTAGTGTCCTATCAATAAAGGATGTTGAATGAGAACCAGCTAGACTATGTGACTCATGACCTTGAGTTGGAAACTATCATTCATGCATTGAAGATGTGGAGACATTATCTCATTGGTAGGAGGTTTGTTCTAATGAGTGATCATAGTGGGTTGTGGTACTTCTTTGACCAACCTAATTTGAATGTCAAACAAGCTAGATGGTTGGAAACCCTCAGTGAGTTTGATTTTGAGATTAGACATATTAAGGGTAAGGATAACAAAGTTGTGGATGCTCTTAGTAGGAGGGTGTAGGTAAATCATGCTTTAGCTATGAGCTCATATGGGACATATTTATAGGAGCGGATCTTGCATGCAGGGAAGCATGATGAGAGGGAATAATAAATGAAGAAAAAAATGTAATAATAGGGTGAAGGTGACCATGATGAGGAGTATCACCTCATGGAAGATGGGTAGGTGAGATTGAGAAACATGTTTTATGTGCTAGATAGAAGTGAGTTGAAGAAGCTTATCTTGAGAGATTTTCATGTTAAGCCATATTTAGGCCACCCGAGATACTAGAAGACTTTGAAAATTGTTAGGAAGTTTTATTATTTGTCGAATTTGAAGAAAGGGGTGGCTAAGTTTGTGGAAAGATGTTTGCATTGGCAATAGGTGAAAGTGGAATGTAAGCATCCAACTAGTTTGTTGTAGCTTATTCTAATTCCATAATGGAAATAGGAGGTCATTTCCATGGACTTCATTACAATATTTGTGAGGACATCGAGGCAACATGATTCCATCATAGTTGTGGTTTATAGGTTGAGTAAGGTAGCTCACTTAATTACAATGAAGTATAGTAATTCATCTAGTGAAGTGGCTCATATATTGATTAAGGAGATAGTGATATTGCATGGTGTTCCCAAGAATATTGTATCAGATAGAGATTCCAAGTTCACTTCCTTTTTTTTGAAGGAATTGTTTGCAGGCTTGGGGACAAAATTAGCTTTTAGTACAACTTATCATCCGTAGACATATTGATAAACAAAGAGAGTTAATAGGATTCTTGAGGATATGTTAAGGGTGTACTTCATGCATTATCAAAGGAAGTGGGAGGAGTATCCTTCACTGGTAGAGTTTACATCTAAAAATAGTATTAAAAATCCTTGAAGATGAGTTGATTTGAGGCTCTTTATGCGAAGAGTTGTAATATTCCTATCAGCTAGAATGATCCAATGAACAGGTTGTTGATTAGTCTAGATATGTTGGCTAAGATGTTGTAGGAGACGAAAAAAGGAATTTAAAGGCAGTGCAGGACAAACAAAAGAGTTATGCAAATCAACATAGAGAATTCAAGGAGTTTTAGATTGGGAAGCATATGTACTTGCGCATCAATCCCAAGAGGAACTCCTTAAGGATTGGATCGTGTGGTAAGATGGAACCTTATTATTGTGAGACTTTTGATATCCTTGAGACGATTAGACTAGTGGCGTACAAATTTGCACCACTGCCAACAGTAAAATTCGATTATGTTTTCCATATTTCATTGCTTAAGATATATGTCCACGATGTTGGTCATGCAATTAATTGGTCTATATTACAAGTGGAAATATAGGGAGAGTTCCATCTAGAGCCATACCGCATTCTACAACAGAAACAACTCATGCTCTACAACCAATCCATAGAGTAACTTAAAGTGCAGTGGAAGTACTTTGAGCCCAATGAAGTGACATGGATATGGCTAATCATAAGTGGGCTTTGTATCCTTCCTTATTTTTTGGTTGAGAAAATGTGTTTGGTATATGTTTTTTGGTTATATGTGTGTGTGTGTGTGTTGTAGATTGTCGTGTTATAAATCTCCAATAAGCAGTACGGTGGTCATGTTTTCAGTGGTTTGGTATATTGTAAATACTACATCGAGTTGTGTTATGAAGCTCCATAAGCAGTATGTTTTGTTGGTCATAAGTTTCATAGAACACCAAAGGCAATGTTCCCCTAAGAGGGATGGGTTTGTAACAACCCCTATTTATTTCAATTTAAATCAAATAAGACCAAGGTCATGAGACACGTATTCCAAGTTGTATGGTGGGAAAACATTGTATTGGGCATCACTTGTGGTTTATTAATTGATATGGATATTTGCAAAGGCATTAGCAAGGGAAACAGGCAATAAATGGAATTTAATTAAGGAAATAAAGGAAAATAGGAGAAAAGGAAGGTGAAGAGACATAAATATGAATGCAAGCGAAATTAGAGAGAAAATGAAGGAATATGAAAGAAAAATGAGACATTAATGATAAAAAGTCATCGGAGAAAAAGTTGACAGCTTTTGATCAGTTTCAAGAACAACGCTTTGGGAGAAGAGAGAGGGATCACTTAGACACAAGAAAGGAAGCAAGAAAAGTAAAAGAAAAGGAAAGCAAGGGACCACAAGGAAAAGTTGGAAGAGAAGCTATAATATGAAGACATTGCAGGTCACAAGTTGCATGTGTGATTTCATTGTTTAGATTTGGATGCATGGTACATGCATGTAGTTACTTGTTTATTTTATTGTCATTGGCATGGAATTTTTTAGGATTGACATCAGTTTCATCCTTTCCTTGTCATTTCCTAGATAGCCATGACGTAGTGGGTTCTGTATTTTAATTAAGCTTTTGATGGTTGGTAGACTTGGATCCTATTTGAGGTGATCTTGGAAAAATTCACAAGGGTCAAGGGTGGAGATGGGCTTTCTCCTAGAACTATTGACGAATGGGTGGAGATAGGTAAATTCCTCTGGAGCTGGTAAAGGAAGTCAGAGGCATCCAAGCTAGTTTTGGTATTAGTGATTTCTCCCCTGGTTTAGGTGAAATCACTATGGATGAGGTTTGAGGTGGTTTGGCCTCTAGAAGCCCTAGTTGGTTCTATTTTTGTTTAACTCACATGATCCCACATCCATGCTTGGAATATGGCATGGGGGTGATTAGTTGAAAGAGTAGTTTGGTTCAGCCAAATCTATGGTTGAGTGATACATGGAAGTCCCTGACCTCGTTGGCATATGCATATTTTAATATGATTAATTTTCTATTGTGATTAATCAACACTTGTATTGGGTATTGTGTTGATCTTATGGTTGATTTGTCATGGATTTATTCTGCTTATATGTTGGTTATAGGAAAGGTTGAATGGAGTGCTCTTGTTATGGATCTCGTTCATGATTTGATCAGTTATGCAATGGTTAATGTATGCATGGGATAAAAAGTGTTGTTGTAGTTATCTTGAGAGTGCATTGAACCTTCTTGATGATTCTCTAAAGAAGTTAAAAAGATCATGATCAAGTATTAATTCATGACTTGTAGCTACTATGTTTACCATATGTTTGAAAAAATGTTTATCATGTGACTACCATGTTTGGGAAATATCTACCCTTATTATTGTTTGTATAAACATTCTAACATCTTAGAATCAGTTCTGGGAAGTTCTGGGTTGTTTTGGATAGGGGCTAGTAAGCTAGCCCCAAAAAAGTGGCACTCATCTCATAGTTGCACCATCTAAATTGGAGAATTTTGGTTGAAACCGCATGGAGGAAGGCTCATGCATGTAGTTGGAGCCTTCCAACTGCATGCAGAGTGTGTCAAGCCTATGGTTGGGCTGTAAATTCAAGAAAGAGAAAGTTACAACTTAATTTTGATCACTAGTGGTTGTTTTCAAACACCTAGGTGATCTTATGTTCTTGAGGAGTATCAGTATGTTTTTGGTTAATATACCCCAATTCCATAGCTAGAACTTGAAGATTGGGTCATATCATAGTAACAAACACTTTATGTTTACCCTAGAGAACTTGCAAAAATAGGTAAATGTGGGATGAGGTAGTTACACTCCCTCCAAATGAATGTCAAAATTTAACAATAGATATTGTATCCAAAACAAAATGAAAACCAAAAAAGAAGAATTGCTCAGTAACTAGCTAGACGAAAGAGAGCTTGAAGTCACACTTTAACTCGTGCAAAACCCTTGAGTAGCCACCATGGCAATTGCAAAAGGGTTATAGGAGTCATTATGCAACACTGCTGGTGTGGTTTGAAGGCACTACGTCAACCTTGGTGAGTATGTTACGAACCGAATGGGAGGCAAGGATGTAAAGAAAATGAAGAGAAATCTTTGTGTGCAGTAACCAAATTGAACTCGAAAACACCTAAGGCGGTGAATATACCTCATAATCGTTGCGTGAAACCTATGATTACTTCTTTGGGATGAATGGCCTATAGACCTTTAGTATTTAAGAAGTTACACTAGGGGTTATAGGCCGAAGGAGCCATGCCTCTTTTCTACTATTGCAAATAAGGTTGTGACGACAGGGTTTGGGTAGGGTGTTTACGTGAACCTCCTACTGTGCAATCGCCATGGTCCAAACTCAGAGGATATCAACGGTGTTGATAATACCAACAAGGCTAGCTCCATGTAGGAAAGAGAAATGAAGTCTAATGAATCTTAGTTACCGACAATTGGATCAAAGGATCAGGACCATGGGAAAATGACGAGGGGGTTAAAATAAATTGATAATTCAATCATAAAAACTATGGCGTGTTAAATTTGTAAAATACCACAGGAATAGTGTTAACAATAAATTGCATATATAAGATATGCGTATCGTTGAGTCATACAAACAGTGCGATATGGAAACAAAGGCATATATATTTATAAAGTAGGTAAATGCTTGATGTATAGACTTTGTGCGTTGACAAGAATGTTATAGTGTATGTTTACGTTATAAAGGATGACCGCAAGGTCACATGTTACAAATATATAACGGAGAAGATTGTGGTATATGCATGCTGTTGCCCAAGCTAAGCTGTATTTATTTTTATATTAAGGTAAACGACAAGAATGCAAGGAATATATCTTGAAATTAATATATCTTGAAATTGTTCAATGGGATAGGGGAAAGACTCTCCACCCGTAATTGTTCAATTTGGAATATTCTTAGACTTACTCTAGGAAAGTAATTCCTTTCCTTTGTGATTAACTAAAAATGTGACAACTTGCATGGCATTTTTCCTTCTTTCCTTTTCCTTTTTTCTATGACTTTTGGAGTTTTAGAAGAAAAGTAAAAGATGAATTTTGTAAAGGATCTTTAAAATGTAAATTAAGATGATGATTTGTTTGTATATGATGAATTTTAAAGAAAAAAATACGAATCTTTAAAAGTGTAAATTAAAATATCTAGAAAAGTAAAAGATGAAGTTTGTAGAGGATCTTTAAAATGTAAATTAAGACGCTGATTTGTTTGTATATGATGAATTCTATAGGAAAAATAAGAATTTTTAAAAGTGTAAATTAAAATACTTATTTGTTTGCATATGAATTAAAGTTGGTTGTTGATTATTTTTTATAAATATTTTATTGTAAAATAAAAAAATATCCATAACAAAAATATACTACATAATTTAAAAATATTTTATATAATTTATTTTTAAAAATATTAATAAAATTATAATTCATTTTTATTTATTTAATTTTGATACTCACGTAAAAATTTAAATTGCTCATAAAATATACACAAATGTTCAAAAATGTGGAATTAAACATTGATTTATCGCATATAAATAATAATTTAATGTTAATACCTTGTTTTTCTTTCTTTATGAACATATAAAATAATAAAAACATTTTATATAATTTTCTTTTAGAAAATTTAACATCATAATGATTGATTGATCGTAGAAATTATACAATTTGCTTTTAGAAAATTCAGCATCATTGAATGCAGAAATCTTTATATTACAAATTTACCCGTTTCATTTTTTTACTAATTTTAAACATTAAAAAGACCATAAATGTAAGTCTAAGTGCTGATTTGTTTGGGTAGAAAATATACAATTTGCTTTTAAAAATTCCAGCATTATTGAATGGAGAAATCTTTATTTCACAAATTTACATGTTTTATTTTTTATTAATTTTAAATTTAAAAAAAAACAATAAATGTAATTTAAGTACTTATTTGTTTGTATATGAATTATAGTTTGGTTCTGATAATTCGTCTTTCTTTTATTTCCTTTAACAGTGAGAAATTAAACCAAAAAAATAAAAAATGGTTTGCTTATGGGAAGACACGAATATTTAATCTTTATGACAAAATTGTACATGTTTTTTTATTATTAAATTTTAAATATAAATAAATAAATCTAAAAGAGTAAATCAAGTACTAATTTGTTTGTATATGAATTATACTTTAATTTTGATACTTCCTCTTTTCTTTAGCTTTGAGACTTTTAAAATAAAGTAAAAGGTCAATTCTTTATGGAAAGATACGAATATTTAAACATCCCAATTAAGGCACTGGTTCATGTCTATGTGAATAAGGGCTTCATGCAAATATTCTGAAGTCGGATTCAGACATGAATCTTTAAACGTGTGAATTAATTTTGTATTAATTCATAAAAAAAATTAAACTTGTTTAAAAATAATAATATTGTAATATTTTTTTGTAAAGACTAAATTTATTAAAAGAAAAAGAAAATATAATTACAAGGAGGTCGAAACCTCGGATGAGAACATCTGCATGCTTTCAGCTCATCAAAATTGTCCTATCATTGGCAGGACCAGACAAAGGAACTTGAATACAGTGACATCAAAAGACAGAGATTCTATCTATATCAACAGTAGAACCAGAGACTGCCAGACCACAAGGACAAAGAGTACAGAGAACTAGACATAGGAAATTGAATACAGTGACAACAAAAGACAAAGATTCTATCCATATCAACAATAGAACCATACTGCTAGACGATAAGGACAGGGAGCCAAACAACCAAGCCGCATAGACAAAACCAGAACCATCTGAACTTGACAGAGTGAGACAAAATAAACTTTAGGGAGGACACGCAAGGGAGCCAGGTGGCATCACATGACCACGTCCTGGTCTGGCTACTCCTCCACATCAGGACACTTATTGCCATACCAGATAGTGCCATCCTTCACCTCGTCACCTTCCCCGCTGCAACCTGAAGGATTCGACATCGGACGTGTACCGCAGGAAC
Organism: Pinus taeda; assembly: GCA_000404065.3. NCBI lineage: Eukaryota > Viridiplantae > Streptophyta > Pinopsida > Pinales > Pinaceae > Pinus > Pinus taeda. The sequence continues at coordinate 211,209 of APFE030238926.1, read as the reverse complement.
TTCTTGCTAATGCAACCGAGATAGGGGCCCCATGGGGGCTGCCACCCGGCGGCAGAGTGTCGCTAGGAGCATCCTCTTCGACATGCAGATCGCCAAGCCTGTTGGCCTTACCTTCATCTGCCAGATTCTGCTCAATGCCATGGCTACCCTTTTTTCTGTGACCACCCTGAGATGTCTCATCCATGGTGCGCGTAGTAGCTTGAGGCTGAGCCTCTTCCTCAGAGAAAATAATGGTAATGTTTGTTGTGATAATAGGCCTGTTAAGATTGCTCTGGAAATTAAAACGAGTTGTCTGGAAAGCATTATGCGGAAAAGGCCTACGGGAAGGGCTAGATGGAGGTGAATTTGCTTGAGATGAAGGCGGAGAAGCTGGGGGCAGAGGCTGATCAACAGATTGAGCGGGCTGAGAATGCCCACGACCACCACGACTCCCTCCATGATGACTCTGTATACAATGACGGACCATTTCCAGGCTGCGAGTGGAAAACTTAGCAAAACAGGTAACTGTGGTGGAGAGACGAGACAGCCGGAGGAGAACCCGAGCAAGAATCAGAGCATAGGGTTGAGCAAGGGATAAGGAAAGCTTAGTTTCAATAGCCAGAGCCACCAAGAGCCAAACGCTAATGGCTGAGACTGTTCTGCTGCAAGGACTATCAAAATGGAACGGGCAAAGGCAAGAGGCTGAGGAGCGAACAATGGAATGAAAGGCCAAGAGCGCCATGAATAAAATCTTAGGGGCCTTGTGACATCTGAGGTGAGCAATTAAGTCGAACTGCAGGTGGACCTTCAATCGCCTCCTGTGAACCAGCATGAGCCCAGCTCGATCTTGGAGCAATGTGCCAACTAGCAGCTAGCAGGACCTCACACTAGCACTATTAAATGACTCCATTAATGAACACTTAAAACACCCGCATCCGGGTAATAATATTGTAATATTAAAATAATTATTCTAAATATATTATAAAATAATTTATTTTTATTTTATAGAATTTTAAAAATAATTTATTTTTTACATAATTTTAATATTCTTTATAAAATATAGTTAAATAATTTTTATTTTATTTTTTTAAATTATCATACCACTTTATCATGAATGACAATAGAATCAAATATAATTGTTTATTTAATTTTTATACCAATTTAATCATCCATTTCTTTAGATGTTCATCATCACTAAAGTCTAAAATAATATCCCAATTCAATTCCTCATATGTTCACATATCTCCAAATTCCACAATTAAATGACAAACATGCAGAGAAATCAATATAAAGTGTTTATAACCTCGATTGGGGTGTGTGATGGAGGATGGCAGGGACAATGGATAGTTATGAGGAGTAAAGGAAATGTACCACCCACCACTCCTTACAGACTTAAGGCGATGGGTGCGGTGGCCCTTCAGATGAGTACATGCAAGGGTGGTGGGAAAGGTGGTAGGCACGGTAAGGACGAGGAGGGAGGCGCACCAGTTAAGGTAAGATAGGGGAGTGGTAATTGTATTGTTGTTTGCGGAGTTTTGGGATGCAGAAGGAAGGCGCTAGCACCATCAACGACATCTGCGGAGCGAGAACGAGTATGTATCTCGACCCTGCAACCCTTTTGCAATGGTGACATGGTTTATTTCTTGCTGGAGGGATCGGGAGAAACCTGGGAAGGGGAATTGGGGGACTTCTTGGGGAAAGCATTGCAGGCATTACATGGTTCTTGTCTGGTTCTGCATCTTGGTTATAAGGCATCGGAGTATTGACCTACCCAGTGGCCGGGAAGCCCCTCCTGAGAGTTGCATTATGACCTCGCGTGTTAATTGGGGTGGAATAGGAGAGGTTGTGTACCAGGGATGGGTAGATTATAATAAAAGCATAGGAGTGGCGTAGGTTGACTGGGTAGAGGGGAATGGGAAGGCTTACCTGAGCACAAGGATTCTTGCATGGCCGAGAGAGGGGACTGCCAACCATTTAGGGTATGAGTGGTACTGGGAAGGGAGAAGGGAGAAGCACGACAAGATAAGGAGATTGGCCTTGTCTTCCAACTGGTCTGTCACCCAACCTATGACTTGCTCCAAGAGTAATTGGGCTAATATAAGGATTAAGGAGAACACCGAAAATAAGAATCAAGCCAGAGGTTAACACCTCTTTCCTTTCAACAGGTTTCGAATAGAGTGGAGAAGGCTCGTCCAACGAGATGAAGAGGTCACAGCAGATGTGGGAGGGAGCCTGCAAACGCCAAAGATTCGAGCACTTCAGAACTGCATAGAGGAAGGAAGTTCGTTGAATACCTCATTAGTGAAGCCGCCACGACATACCAGGAGGGAACAGATGTAGGAATCTGTAATTTGATGGAAGAATGCGAGGAATAAATTAAGCAAAACAATGAGATAGAGGAGGAGATAGAGAACTGGAGGACCTTAGTCCCAAATCCTGGGAATACTAGAGGAAGAATAACTCAATTTAAGCAAACCCTCTATCTCTACTGGCTTACGAAGAGCCTATTGGGGAAGGCCATGGAACAAATATCAGTGGGGATGGCTCTGTCCCTCCGAGACATGCCCAATTACAAACGATTTGCAGGGAATACAATTCCAACTCCATAAGCAGGACATCCATCTCGATAGAATCCAAAGGCACATCCCATGCATCATTGAATTAACTGAGATGCCCAGAGAAACTATCAAGGATTCGACACCAGTGGAATCGACATCAAAAGACCAGCAATAATAGTTAGTTAATAGAGTTTATTTTTGTTTTATGCGGGTAGCATTTACTTTAGATTATGCATGCTTATGATAGATAGACATATAACGTCTTGTTATGAAACATAGACATACTTAGCTTGGTTAAAAACACTGAAACTTTATTGTTTTTGGATGGCTTATAACGAGGATAGGTGGCCAACAGACTTGGTTTCCCATTGGCAAAGTTGAGGCCACCTATCTCATATATGTGGTGCAAATTTGATATCTATGAATAGAAAATGAAGGGTCCTACCAAGCTTAACAAAAAAAATATACAATGCTTATATTTATATAAATATGTGAAAATCAAGTAGATTCAAGAATATGGTCCAATGGTTAGGTGGTAATGTTTATTCCTTATAGATCTCATAGTCTAACACTAAGTTAGACTATATACATTTAAAAGCTACCCAATTTCTTCAATTAGAAGCTACCTAATTTTCAATTAAAATATATATAATATAATATATATATATATATTATATATAAATTATAATTTCATTAATATCAACAATTAATAAAACATATTAATTAATATGTTAACCATTTATATCTCGTTTGCATGTTCGTTGCAAAAATACTTGTATTGGGAAAAGTGAAACTTATTAAATGTGAGATCTATTAAATATTATTAATTAATTAAGAATAAAATTTAACTATTTAAATTGATTTTTTCAATGAAAAAGTTCGTACTTATTAATTTCCAATTACATTTTTCTAAGTCAACTTTTTTGAAATAAATAAAACTAAAACTAAAAATAATTAATTTAAAAATTCTTACTCTAATTTTTGTGGTGGAAAAGCAGTAAAATTGTCAAATTTGAAATTTGATAGATAGTTTCGTTTTGGAATTCCTACCCTCTAAAGCTAGTATAAGTTACATAGATAATAGTGTGAGCTTTATCATTAACATTGTATGAGATTTACCATTAACATTGTTTGCAGATAGTGCGGGTTGAATAACTTAATTTCTTTTTATTATACTTATTTATCATTAAAATTGTTTGTAGATAGTGCAGGTTGAATAACTTCATTTCTTATATTGTAATAATATTGATAGTCAAAATGGTTTAACTTTTAATTAGTTGTGGAATTTAATTTTAAAAATATTTTATAAAGTTTATTAATGTTTTGGAAAAATAAATAGTTTGACAATTAAAAAAAAAAAGAAATTCAAATTTTATTGATGAAATGACTAATTTTACGAGGTTATAAATAGAATCTGTGAAATATATATATATAAACTATATTAAAAATATTACTGTGGTTGATATAGCAGAAAACTTCATTTGTATCTATTATAACAAAAAAAACTATTGCAACAAAATATCATTATTAACTATTGTAACACAAATATTAGATATCATTTTTGGGATTCAACTGCGTTAAGTAAGTCATTCACATATGACCATTTTCAAGGGAGGTAGTCGTAACTGACTAATTTCTCATGATTTTTGAATAGTTCACTTAGCATTCATTGCATTGGGTGATACTCATAGGGGTGAAGAAGTGGGATTGAAACTAGTGAAATGAATCACATAGCATCAATCATCACTTTCGAGGCTTGCACCCGGTAACTAGGACTTCCCGAGAGGTCACCCATCCCAGACCGCCTCTAGCTCAAGTGCGCTTAACTATGGAGATTTTCCCCACAATCAACCCTACTTAGCTTGCTACCCCATTTGCAAAACCTTAGCAAGTATTGTGCCTCATGAACCATTCAAGTAGAGATCCCTTCACTCTTTTTGGATTTAAGTATTTGGGGGTTTACGCAGTGCATTATATTAGATATCATTTTTGGGATTCAACTGCGTTAAGTAAGTCATTCACGTATGGCCATTTCCATGAGAGGTAGTCGTAACTAACTAATTTCTCATGATTTTTGAATAGTTCACTTAGCACTCATTCCATTAGGTGATGCTCAAATGGGTGAAGAAGTGGGATTGAAACTAGTGAAATGAATCACATAGCGTCAATCATCACTTACGGGGCTTGCACCCGGTAACCAGGACTTCCCAAGAGGTTACCCACCCCAAATCGCCACTGGCTCAAGCGCACTTAACTATGGAGTTTTCCCCACAATATGTTAGAAATAATATTGAGCGGGGGGGGGTGAATCAGTATTATCGAACTCTTATCAATTTATACAAATATTTTTAGATCTGACAATTGAAACTTGCATATACCTTCCAAACTTATAATTAAATTTATTCTTTAGATGTTTGTCATTAATCTGTATGTGAGAACCATAGAATAATGAGCAGGAACACAAAATAGACAGTCACACCAAGGAACACAAGATGTAATGTGGAAACCCAATGTGGGTGAAAACCACCTGCTGCAATATGTCTCTATCTTCTTTCAATTAGAAACTTCTTCTTACAATGATTTTGTACTGGTGCAGTCTTTTACTAGTATGCAGGATGCAACCTACATAGAGCTACAACCCTCTCTCGTTTTCCAGCTTCTTCTGGAAGGGAGCTACAACCCCCTTAGCTCTTGTACTAGCTGAAATAATAGCACCTAGGTGCTGACCCACAGAAGGCTATAACCTTCTCTTTTCTTCCAGGGACCACATTTCATAAATTTTCAAACTGGATTCAAAACATCAAGTACCTGTGCATCACCCAATCTTCTTTAAACAAATAACTTCTCAGAATGCAGTAAGCAGAAAATAACACCAGTAACTAGACACCAATTTAAACCCAGATCTCTATAGAAACAGATAAAAGACAGCTAAAATATATTTCAGGAAAGCTCTGAAACTTCACCAAAGGAAACCTGCAGATATCCGCACTTCTGTCGTGACGAGTCTGCGCAACTCCACACCTGCACTGTCTACTGTTCAGCGCACCTCCGCACCTACTCCGCCGATTCAACTGCACACCTCCACACCTGCTTCTTCTCTGGTTCTGCGCACCTTCACACCTGCTTCTTCTCTCGTGCTGTGCACCTCCGCACGACACCATTGCCGCTCCTGTGCACCTCCGGATTTAGAAAGTTTATCAGTTCTCAAACATACCCTAGACTGTCGAAATCACAGATCCGTTCATGTGTCAAAGGGATCCAAACTCTTCAGTAGATCTGACTTATAATGCTCCGGTTTCTCCTTGATTCAGATTCAACTATGTCTCACCAAGTGATTATCAAAAATTTAGATCTTGCTCTTCTTAAGATTTTCAACACTTGTATTTTTCCAACTAATCTCCTTTTCCTTTTATAGTCAAGACCTTACTCAAACCATGGATCAAAACCATTGAGAAAAAATACTAGGGATCCAAAACCTGGGTTCAATATTTTAGATGCCAAAACCACAGACCAAAACCATAGGATCAAAAACGTCGGACTAAATACCATGGACCAAACATGAGATGCGTGTTTTTTCTGCATGAAAGTCCGCGCATTTTAGGTTCGCATCTTTTGTGTGGGAGACCTGCGAATATATCCGCACCTTTTCAATGGTTCTCTTGCGCAACCTACCGATGACCACATCTTTTGATCTGTGCACCTGCGGAACTAGAAAATAACTTTGTTGCACTATAATTTATCATCTAAGATGAGTGGGTTGCCATCAAGTACAACATATGTATCATAATGCCAACAATCTCTCCCTTTGGACTTGACGGCAACAACAACCAATCACTCTCCCCCTTTGACATCAAGGGCAAAGGGTCGGACTACCATACTCCCCCTGAGTACCTGCTGAAAACTCTGAATGAGCTCCCCCTTTGTATATGCTCTGTGCTGAAATGTTGTCTGCAAAAAGATGTTCTACAAGAAAGAACATGACTCCATACATCATAAGTAACCTTCCTATCATCAAGATTCATACA
>APFE030238926.1:166366-203290 GCA_000404065.3 Pinus taeda | reverse complement strand
ACATACATCCATCTCCCATCTAAGTGGGAATACACAAGATAAACAAAAATCATTCATCCCAGGCATAGTGGGGAAACCAAAATAGGCCGTTACATGACCTTGATATGAAAAGAAGTACATGACATAGAGACAAGAACAACTATCATTAGCAGAATCAACCTTCAGACCAGCACACATTTATCTACTCCACCAGAAAACTCTTGAGAAATCAAACCAAGGACTTCTAAGATAATGCCAGCAATGCATCATTAGAAGAATATATGCTCCCCCTAAACCTGTGCCAGATGATCTCTGATAGACCCATTCGACCCACATAGATCGGCAAATGTACATGTATCCACTTGCATACAACAAACAAGATCCAATAGCAGGATGATGCATCAACAACCCCCAGCTTCTGTCTGAGGTATTCAAATGTCTCCTTGGGCATGGTTTGGTGAGTATATCAGCAACTTGTTCCTTGGAGGGAACATACTCCAATTTGACCTTTTGTTCTAGTACTTGTTCCTGGAGAAAATGATACTTGATTGGTATGTGCTTGGTGTTGGAATGCATGACTGGGTTCCTTGAAATGTTGATTGCACTTGTATTATCACATAAGATGGAGATTGGTGGAGTATGAGTGATTTGAAAATCCTGCAAAGTTTGCATCATCCAAAGGAGTTGTGTGCAACAAGATGCAACAGACACATATTCTGCTTCAACTGTAGATAAAGTAATCGAACTTTGTTTATTGTTGAACCAATGTACTAATCTGGAACCCATAAAGAATGCACCACCACTAGTGCTTTCTTTGTCATCCACGCCTCCAGCCCTATGTGCATCTGTATAAGCATGAAGAGTGAGATCTGCATCTCTAGAATACCATAGACCATAGTTTTGAGTTCCTTGAAGATACTTGAAAATTCTCTTTACTGCCTGAAGATGAGTTTCCTTTGGATTTGCCTAAAATATTCAAATTATTCCCACTGCATGCATGATGTCTGGTCGGGTTCCCGTTAGATAGAGAAGACTACCAATCATATATCTATAGGTTGGTTGATGCACTGCTGCCGAGTCATCATTTGCGCTGAGGCTGCATCCTGTCACCATCGGGGTACATACAGCTTTCGAATCCTCCATCCCATATTTCTTCAAGATCTGCTTGAGGTACTTGGTTTGAGATAAAAAGATACCGCCTTCATTTTGTTGGATTTGTAAACCAAGAAAACATGTCAACTCTCCAATCAAGGACATTTCGAATTCTTTCTGCATCACCAAGGCAAAATTTTGACTCATAGCTTCTTCATTGCTGCCAAATATGATATCATCAACATACACAAAGTAGTATTAGCAATTTGTCATTTTCAATTTTTATATAAAGATTGCTATCTGCTGATCCTTTTGAAAAACCTTGTTGATGAAGGTATTTGTCCAGACGATAGTACCAAGCCCTTGGAGCCTGACCATAGTGAGCCTTCTTAAGTATGCATACAAGTTTTGGATCATTTCCAAGAATGAATCCATCTGGTTGCTCAATGTACACTTCTTCTTGTAAGTCTCCATTCAGAAAGGCACATTTCACATCCATTTGAAATACTTTGAATTTCTGAAAGCTACAGAGAGCAAGGAACATTCTGATGGCCTCAAGTCTAGCAACGGGAGAAAAATTTTCTTCAAAGTCTATTCCTTCTTGTTGAGCATACCCTTTACAAACAAGTCTGGCCTTATTTCTAACAACTTCCCCATTTTTATTCAACTTGTTTTTGAATATCCATTTTGTCCCTAGGACATTCTTATATTTTGGTCCAGGAACCAACTCCCAAGTGTTGTTCTTTTCAATCTACTCAAGTTCATCATCCATTGCCTTGACCCAGCATTCATCTTTGCATGCCTCTTTTACATTTTGTGGCTCAGTCGAGGAGAGTAATGCCAAATAGCTTGAAGCTTCTGCTATTGTTCTTCTTGTTTGTATACCAGCCTCTTTCTACCCCAAAATCTAAGATTCTGGATGATTCTTTTGAATGTACCTGGATGGAGTCTTTTCCTCTATCCTTATCTGTTCTTTTGGTGCCTCATAGGTCTCTTCTTCTTCATCATGAATCTGATTTAATGTTGATGTATAGTCCTCTTATCTTCGAAATCTTAAGATCTTACCTGCCTAGGAGTGTTTTCATCTTCATCAACCACTACATCAATACTTTCAACAATTTTTCCAAGCCTTTTATTGTAACACTTGTATGCTTTGCTATGGGGAGAGTAATCGAGAAGAATGCCTTCATCTGCTCTAGGTTCAAACTTGCCAAGATTTTCATCAGTATTTTTGATGTAGCATTTACTCCCCAAAATTTTGAAATATTTAACCGAAGGAGCCTCACCATACCATAGTTCGTGAGGACCCAGACATTTGTCTTGTTGAGAATAACAATTGCAGCAAATGCAGCTTCACCCCAGAAAGTTGCGGGAGTTCCAGACTCATCCAACATAGCACGAGCCATTTGTTGAACTATTCTATTCATTCTTTACACTACTCCATTTTGCTGAGGAGTCCTTGCAGTAGAGAATTCTCTTCTTATTCCATGTTCTTCACAAAAATCGAAAAATTCATTTGAGGTAAACTCCCGACCTCTTTCAGACCTCAGGCATTTAATTTTGTGATCTGATTCGTTCTCAACCAAGGCTTTCAAATATTTGAATTTTTTGAAGGCTTCATCTTTGTGCTTCATAAGTCCTATCCAACACATCTTGGAAAAGTCGTCAATGAATAATATAAAGTATTCTTCTCCCCGAGGAGACCTTTTCCTAGATGGACCACATACATCAGTATGGACAAGTTCAAGTGGCCTGCTAGTTGATCCTTCCTTCTCAGGGAAGTTAATTCCAGTTTGCTTACCAAACTGACATGATTTGCATATGATATTGTCTGGAATTCTGATGTCTGGAAGACCACGAACTGCCTGGTATTTGCATGCTTTCCTTATTTGAGAGAAGCTTAGGTGCCCCAATCTCCGGTGCCATAGCCAGTGTTCATCATTCTTGCTTAGATAGCATTGATGCTGTCCTTCTTTGAATATGTATAAATTATTTGAAGTTCTTATGCCTTTGATCACTGTTTCTCCTGTATCAAGATCACAAACACTACATCCATTTGATCGAAATATTACCTCAGTTCCTTGATCGTACATCTGACTAACACTCAATAGATTATGCTTTAAGCCATCAACATACATAACATTTCCAACTTTGACCTTTTCTTTCAACAGAACAGAACCTTTACCTTTTATGAGTGCAGGGGTGTCATTTCCAAATGAGACCTTCTTCTCCTTTTCTAAGGCACCATATGGCTGAAGTTTTTCCTTATCACTTGTCATATGTTTTGAACATCCATTGTCGATATACAATTGATTTTCGTTCCCTTCCGCATATAAGGCTATACCACATCTTTCTGGTTGCAGTTCTTTCATTCTCCATGTTTTGGCACTTGAGGCTTGTTCCTTCTGAGTTGTTTGCCGAAACCTGCTCCTGCATTCAGAATCTTCATGACCGAAGTTGTAACAAATAGAACATTCAGTTTCATTTTCAAGGGAAGAAAAGTTATTGTAGGTCCTTTTTGTGATTCCAATCATGCTTCTTCATTTTTGAGCTTCTCTAGTCATGATTGTCTTATAGGCAACACATTGAGATGCTTTGTGACCAAAATTATGACAAGAGAAACATTGGCCATTGAAGAAACTCCTGTGATTATCATATCTACCAGTGAGATGATTGTAGTTTCTATTGACATCCATTCTTGAGGCAAATCGAGAAGGTTTTACCTGTGGCTGGTTGAGGATTATGTTCATCCTTAAAGTGGATTGCCTTCGATTTACCTGGTAGTCTTTGTTCATTCTTGAGGTAAATTGTCCCTGATTTACCTGGTGGGCAGCATTGTGCCTTTGTAGTTGATTGTCAACCTTTTCACTTCTCCTTGCTGCATCAAGATAACTTTTGGAGGTGGAAGGCTTCTGCACTTGAGATGATTCTTCATTATATCCCAGATCTGTCTTGATTAGTGGTGAGTGATGCACTTTGATAATCTCATCTTAAGTTTCAGATCCTTTAGTAAATCTAAGATTAAGAGCTTTTTTTTTCTCAATCTCTTTCCTGAGTCCCACAATTTCACATTCTAACTTTTCATGATGTTTTTCCTTTTCAGCAAGTTGGAATTGCAGAGTATCTATGATCATATTCTTTTCTTCTAAGAAAATTTTGAGATTAGAAATCTCTTCATAGAGACCTTCTTCATCTATAGCATCCAAGAAATCATCATCTTCAAAAGCCATTAAAAGTCTATACTTATTACCTTGTTCATCTTCATCACTATTTGAAAGTCCATCACTGTCTTCATGAGTGTAAGAGCTTTTCTTATTTACATTCTGTTTCTTATTCCATCTAACAGGTTCCTTACCTTTGTCAATCTTATCTTTATGAGGACATTTGGCAGCATAGTGACCGACTCTTCCACAAGAAAAGCATTTGAAGGGTAACTTACCTCTGAATCTTCCAGCACCTCGTTGAAGGTTCTTGACAAAATTTGATTCTTCCTCTTCTTCTGACATATGCCCTAACTCATAGTAATCTCCTTTGCCTGAAGCCTTGAACGCAACTTCTCTTTTGTCTGATGGTCCTCCTTTCCTCATTTCGTAAGCAGTTAGAATTCCTTGTAGCTGCGACATGGTAATTTTCTGTAGATTCTCCTTTTATTCTATAGCAAAAACTTTTGATTCAAACTTAGGAGACAAAGATCTTAGAACCTTTTCAACCACAATAGCCTCTTTTATTTCTTGACCCAAGTTTTTCATACAATTAACAATATCATATATACGTAGGAAATAGTTAGCCACACTTTCATCATTATACATTCTGAGATTCTCATACTGAATTCTGAGGGTTTGAAGTTTTTCTCGTTTTACCTGTTCATCTCCTTCATAGCTCAGAACGATCTTGTCCCATATTTCCTTAGCGGATTTATACTGCATAACCTTGACGAATTCCAATTGAGATAGACATCCTAATAGAGTATTACTGGCTTTCGCATTGGTCATATTTATTCTTCTCATCCGGATCTGTTGAGTGCTGAAAGAAATTGTACCCTGTATCTTATGATATCCCATGACTTCTGACCAAGAGATTGGAAGAATAGCTTGTGACTCTTACTTCCAAATACACGAAGTGTCCCATCAAATAAATTGGTGGCCTGATCGATTGCTCTCTCTCAATAGTTGGCTCAATGATGATAGATCTTCCTTCAAGCGATCAAGCTTCTTCTGAAGGACCCACCTCTAATACCAATTGTTAGAAATAATACTGAGAGGGGGGGGGTGAATCAATATTATCAAACTCTTATCAATTTATACAAATATTTTCAGATCTGACAATTGAAACTTGCATATACCTTCCAAACTTATAATTCAATTTATTCTTCAGATCTTTGTCATTAATCTGTATGTGAGAACCATAGAATAATGAGCAGGAACACAAAATAGACAGTCACACCAAGAAACACAAGATGTAAGGTGGAAACCCAATGTGGGTGAAAACCATCTGCTGCAATATGTCTATATCTTCTTTCAATTAGAAACTTCTTCTTACAATGATTTTGTACTGGTGCAGTCTTTTACCAGTATGCAGTCTTGTACTAGCTGAAATACTAGTACGTAGGTGCTGACCTACAGAAGGCTACAACCTTCTCTTTTCTTCCAGGGACCACGTTTCATAAATTTTCAAACTGGATCCAAAACATCAAGTACATGTGCATCACCCAATCTCCTTTAAACAAATAACTTCTCAGAATGCAGTAAGCATAAAATAACACCAGTAACTATACACCAATTTAAACCCAGATCTCTTCAGAAACAGATAAAAGACATCTAAAATATATTTCAGGAAAGCTCTGCAACTTCACCGAAGGAAACCTACGGATATCTGCACTTTTACCGTGACGAGTCTACGCAACTCCGCACCTGCACTGTCTAATGTTCAACGCACCTCCGCACCTGCTCCACCGATTCAACTGCGCACCTTTGCACCTGCTTCTTCTCTGGTTCTGTGCACCTTTGCACCTGCTTCTTCTCTGGTGTTGCGCACCTCCGCACGTTGCCATTTTCGCTCTTGTGCACCTCCGAATTTAGACAGTTTATCAGTTCTCAAACATACCCCAGACTGTCGAAATCACAGATCCGTTCATGCGTCAAAGGGATCCCAACTCTTCAGTAGATCTGACTTATAATTCTCTAGTTTCTCCTTGATTCATATTCAACTATGTCTCACCAACCGATTATCAGAAATTCAGATCTTGCTCTTCTTAAGATTTTCAGCACTTGTATTTTTCCAACTGATCTCCTTTCCCTTTTATAGTCAAGACCTTACTCAAACCATGGATCAAAACCATTGAGAAATAATACTAGGGATCCAAAACCTGGGTTCAATATTTTAGATGGCAAAACCACTGACCAAAACCATAGGATCAAAAATGTCGGACTAAATACCATGGACCAAACATAAGATGCACGTTTTTTCTGCATGAAACTCCGTGTAATTTAGGTTCGCACCTTTTGTGCGGGAGACCTGCGAACACATCCACACCTTTTCAACGGTTCTCCTATGCAACCTACCGATGACCGTATCTTTTGATCTGTGCACCTGCGGAACCATAAAATAACTTTGTTGCACTATAATTTATCATTTGAGATGAGTGGGTTGCCATCAAGTACAACATATGTATCATAATGCCAACACAATACTATAACAAAAACATTATTCATTTGTATCTACTATAACAAAAAAGCTATTGCAACAAAAATATTATTATTAACTTTGATATTACTTAACCCTTAAGAATCTCAAGTCTCCATAAAAAAACATAAGCGTTGAAGAGTTTCTATCCTTTACAACCAAGATATAAGTTACTTTTTCTAAAATTATGTATGCTTTGAAAATCCCTAAGAAATTGGTGGGTGTTCGCACATCAAATTTTTTAAATTTATTAAAAGTCAATGTAAACTAACGGACTCTCTAACACAATATATCAAGCATATGCTGAGCATATTCCCATGAGAATAGATCTAGGCCATTAATTAAATAAATAAATAAAAGTGAACAGATCCGTGTCCTCCTTAAGTTGAAATAGGAATGAAAATTTCATTAGCTATGAAAAAAATATATCTACATGCCACCAAGTGTCATAATACTACAGACATCAAATGTCAATATTTATGAAAAACAATACACACATCAAATCTCAATATTTATGAAAATTTCATTTCTAGTTAAGTGTGTCAAACTCGTGTTTGACTATTATTTAATGTGTAACATTTTAAAATAATTTACAAAATCCACTCAAGTTTTTGAAAATTTTTAACAGTCACATTTTTATTTTATGATTTGTTTTGGTGGTTTAATATATATATTTTTGATATTTTAAATGTGAAATCACTTTATACATAGATTCATATTTATCTATAATATTGGCATATATAATCTATTTAATAAAAAAAAAGAATCTAAAATTATTAAGTCACTACTTAAATAAAGTATTCTTAAATTATAATGGGAAATTTTTAACCAAATCAAGTTTAAACCTTACTACTAGAACTTCAATATGATTGCAACAACTACAAAAAAATCTAGCAAACAAGTTTATAATATTCTATCACTTCCTAAATCAATATAGAGATATTTTTGAAAATGCAATCTAAGTTCTCCCTCTAAACCCTTGCTACATTTGAGTCCCTTCCTATATTAATACAACTTTTTTAGATTGGTGATCAACATTTGAATTAAAATGATATATATATATATATATATATATATATATATATATATATATATATATATATATATATATTATATATCGGAATTATTTTTTACCTTCATAAATTGATTTCTAATTAGAACTGATATTGTAGTCTCAATTTTACATTTATTCCCTATCTAATGTATTAATAATTTAAAGTCTCTCAATACTTATAAATATTTTTCTACTGTTTTTTCCATAAAAAATTAAAATGCATAAAACTCAACTATTCCTTTAGTAACAACATATTTCAAAATAATATAATGTATTGATAAGAGAAACAATGTCCCCTCCATTATATATATTTATAGCTCTTTGATATGCCCCTAAGTCAACATGTCTTTTATAATTGATTATGTGTTCCTTTAATATTATATAATGTTTTTCCTTCAAACATGTTTACCTACCTTTCATAGCTAGGTTGATTTTATAGGAAACTTGTGTAGGAGTCACATAAGGCCTTGAAATATCAAGTTTTCAAATAATGCAAGATAAATACTTATAAGCATTTGTAGATACATTATAATAAAAATAAATAAAAATGATTTTATGTGATTACATCAATAATATCATTATGAATATGATTGTTAATTTTGGTGTTGATATTACAATCTAGTATGAACCTGAAGCATTTCACTCTCACACCTAGTGATATAGAAAATATTTTCATGTCTCCAAGTAATATAGATTTATTATCAACTTTAAGATAGAGTAAAGTAATTAAAGTAAGAAAAATATTATATTCCATTTTAATATATGAGAAAGAATATAATTTTTTATACTTTTAAAATATTTCAGTAACATTTTTTAAATAAATTATTTGAATATTTATATTTTAAATTTCACATAATAGATATATGTAATAAGAGGGAAAACCAATCATTTTAATGCTAAGCATATGAAAATTTTCAATGTTAATTTTAATGTAAAATCTCGGTATGTGGTATTTAAAAAAAATACACAATAGTAAACTAATTGATTGTGGACCAATATACAAGATTTAAAAAAATGGACAAGTATTTAAAAATTATATAACAAAAAAACATGTAATATGAACAATGTACTCCATAAATAAAATATTTAAATGCCATATTAAGTAAAATATTTGAATTTCAATTGTTTATATATTATATATGGTTAAAAAAAAGCCATGTGTATTATATAATATAATGGAAAGAAATATTTTTTTATGGTTAAAACATTTCAATTAGTTTTACTATTGTACATTTTGGCTCTTGATGTAATGGATAGTGCCTATGAATATTGTTGTTGTTGGGTGGAATGGTTGTTATCTCCACCACCAAGGTTCATTTCCTTACAAGTGATATGATGATGAAAAATATTGATGTAATGGCTACCTCAAGAGATTTGATCCCTCTGTAAGCTTGTTGTATCCATGATTAAGATCTTTACTAGTAGAATGAATTAATGGTGTATTAAGTAATTGATAGTGGTTTAAAATAATAATAATTTAATTTTAAGGTTATAACTAAGTTAGGTAACATATTAATCGATAATATATCCTTAGTTAAACAAATGATATCAAATTCAGCTAAAAAGAATTCTTACTCAATTCCTATAAATGTTTAGCTTCACTTGTTGATCTCCCTACTTACTTGCCTACCATTAACATGCATTCTCAACTAAAATATTTTCAAGGGTTCCATCTGGCTCCATCTATGATTTTCTTGACTTGCATATGCTATCATTTTTTTCATCATTCGTAATGGTCGTCCCTCAATACCATTTCCATGAGGTCCATTCTCATATGACTCCCTTAGCATCCTTAATGTTTCAATTGTCAAGAACCCATAAAATGATCTCAATCTCACATGTTAGTCGCAACTCTATCATTACATCTACTTACATACAAATTTCAATAAATTTTTAGAAGGGGCACTTATACTATGTATCCAATTCATGCATACTCAAACAATGTCATTCATAATTGTTCTCCCTCAACAACATTTCCATGAGGTTCATTCTCATGTGACTACCTTAGCATCCTTAACAAAATAGTCATATGCCCCTAAAATGATCTCAAACTCACATTTTAGTCACAAATATATCATTTCATCTACTGAAATACAAATTTCAATTAATATTCAAAATGGGCACTTACACTATCCATCTAATTCATGCACTCAAATAATGCCTTCAATCATGCATACAAACATTTAAATATCACCATGCTTGTGCCATACTTGCACATATTCCATGCCATTCATACACACATCAATTGGTAGTCACTTAGTTTATGCATGAGCTATAACATGTCAATTAAATAAGCAATTCAATATTATTAACTTTTGATTCCAATATGTCAATTATATATTTGGATATTTGCAATAAACCAAAGCCTCTAATGCTTATGGTGTTTCGTAATTCAGTTTACAACTTGATTTCACCTATTCAAAATCTTTCCTCAACATTTACTTCAACAAGGAAAATTAGCATAATATCATATGCACAAATTCCACATAGTCTTGTATAGACGTTGATCAGGTGTCCGTTAAGGAAATTCTTGATGTGAAGTCACCAGTTCAATTCCTCGCCTTGATCAAGGTGATATATTGGACATGATGAAGAAGTAGACCCACCAAGCTTGCAAAAAAAAATTATCATATGCACGAAAGTTAATTAGAGTCTTTCCTAAGGTCTATAGCAACCTTACAATTCCAAATTATTTCTAAATATTTCAGGAGGAACCCTCCCTCTTGCATTCCTATCCAAGTATATTTCCTTAGCTACACATCATCAATTATTAATACTATAATCCTATTGTATAACTTTCATTGAGTTATTAATTATAATAGGAACAATTTGGCGATGGACCCTCATTTATCTTCACCTCACCATCAAAGGTGGGTGACTCAACCTTCCTGATTTCTCTAGGCATTAAGAAACTCCTAGAAAGCTCTACTATTACTATTAGGGATTCTTCCTGTTGATTCACCACTACTATACCAAATGTAATCCACTTATGTATGCTTCGTTCATTAATGTAATCTATTTGAAATCAAATATTTCCCTATCCTCATGTTTCTTATAAGGGTAATAATGAAGTGTGTATTCCTTCTTATAGATCCAACATTTCTCAGTGTTCCTCTTTGATTTACTTCTTTATGTATTATTGGCTATTAGCCCATGTGTCTGGAGTTTAAATGGAATTTCCTTATTTTATTGTTCGTGATGAAATTCACAGAGTATTTGTTCTCCTCCACAAACCCAACATTTCAATGGTCATTCCTTCATCCAAACCTTATTTGGTTTTACCTTATTTTCTATTTACTTATAACAATGTTTTTCCTTTTGAATGATGTCATCTAGTTTTTTTTACTGCTCAAAATTTGTCTTATCCTGAAATGGTCCTAGTAATCCATTGAGAAAATACTATATTTTCATCTCTTCATCTTTTAAAAATGGTACATATTCAAACAGTGCTATGAATTGATTAGCATATTCATCCAAGGTGAGTTGTCCCATCCTTAATTCACGCAATTCCCTAATCTTGTTATTATGATACCCATCTAGATATCAAATGGTTGGTCCATATTGCAATAACCCTTACATGTATGATAGGTTTTGTAGCATACCGTGTTTAGCTTTGTCTACTCTTCTTGATCTCTAATATGTCTTTTGTTATCTACTTTGTAAATCCAAAGGTATTCCTTCAAAATATTCATTGTTTCAATAAGGTTGGGAGATTTTCCCTTTTCTCTCGCATTTTACTCATAGGTGGTCATTTCAGTACTGTGTTGCACCTTTCTTCAGGACATCCTTCTCTTTCTTTTCATTGCTATAAAGTCTTGTTATTTTTTAGAAATAACACACAATTATTAGTACCATTAAAATCATAACAATTAAAATTTTCTATTACTTTTACTGCATTTGTCCCTAGGCCTATACTAGTCTACATTTTTATCTTGCAATGTCAAAATCAATTTAATCTTCAAGTAACATCAAATTTTTCATATATACAACAAAATGATTTCACACAAGTACATATGCATGCATAAATATTAATTTAAAACCTAAGTTCTTTCATATAATTAATCCCATACATGTTCAATGTTGAACTTTAGCTATGATACCACTTGTAACGTCGTATCAAATCTCCCATTTCATTTTTCCTTGAGCCCATCCAATTCCAATATCGAATCAAGCTTTGATACCACTTTGTAAGACACCTAGTGCGTCAAACTTCAATTAAGGATATAGGGTATCACTTTTTTCTTCTACAAAAGCTTAAAATTCAACTTTTATCCCACTTTGTAACACACCCAACCCACTAATCCTTCATTAAGGTCATGGAGCATCACATTTCCCTAAAGCATTTTATCAAATAGTGCCCACATCTTGTCTAATCATCATCAACAAAAAACATTTTGTTCGGGAATTTGATCAATTATTTTGTGTGCACTGTTTATTTCTCTCAAACCCCAATCTTCCACAAAGTATATCTCAAAAATTATAAAACCCAAAAATCTAAAATTTCTACGAGAAGTACCTTAAGATATTTTTTTGTATCTCCTCCAAGTTTCGCATTATAGAACCTCTAAAAAAGAAAGTTATGGAAAGAATGCCAATATGATCTATTTTGAGGGCTAATTTTAGGGGTATTCAAGAGACCAAAATTCATCAGTCATATAATTGAAAATGTATAAAATAAATATTTAAATATCTATTGGATACTTTCCTTGGGATTTTCCCTAAGTATCGTCCAATTTTCAACCTCTAAAACCATTAAGAAGAAAAGTCATAGCGAAAATTTCAACTATGCCTTATTTTAGGAGCATTAAAGAAGCCTACCTTTTTTAGAGTATAACTCCAAAAATGAATCAAAATTAGAAAATTGGACGGAATTATCAACAAGATTTCCCCTCACTATGGTTTAATTTTTAGCGTCTACAACCTTCCAAAAAAACATAATAGTGAAAATTTCAAGATGGCTTGTTTTCCTCATAAATCACATTTTGGGCTTCTGCCATTAAACTTCATGAAATGACTTATAGCCTGTAGAGGAAATTAAAGAAAATGTAGCATACAATTAATAAGGAAAGCATGCAGTTAATAGGGAATCCATGTAATTACCCAAAATTATGATGCACTTTACATGCATCCTAATTCATTTAAATTCCACATCCAAGTGAATTCAAACCCACTACTCGAAACTTTAATATCATAATTGATCCAAATATTTTACTTCATGGACACATACAGAATTGCATATAAAATAACGTGTAACCAAGTAACTTAAACACATGAAAATAAGTGCAAATAAAAAAGAAACCATGAGAACAAAGGCACAAAAAAATTTAATTACAGAGTTCGCCGAGTGTGGGCTACGTCTCTAGGCCCTTCTCAAAGTGAGGAGGACTCTTTCATTAAATGGTAGTAGAAATGGATTACAATAAAATTTACATAAATGACCCTTATACCTCCATTCTTCGACATGAACTGAAAATGCAAAGCTCAGATCTAGAAATAGACATCACCATTGGATTCGTGGCACAAAATCATGTCAAACGACTATAAAACTGACCCTGTTATTAGAAAGTGACCTCTAGAGCTCTAAGGAATCTTTAGATTCCCTCCAAAAATATTCTCCCAAGATTCCCTAAGAATATTTCTCGAAATCCTTTCTTAGCGGGACACAATTTCAACCTAGGCGTGCTCCTAGTTCCACCTACAAAATAATTCCCATGCTCACTCTCTAGCACCCCTCCTCCTTGGTCGAATGGCAATGCAGTTTATATAAAATTCATTTGGAAAAATAAAAAAAGTTCAGGACGTTGGTTCGTTGGTTGGTGGTAGGCGAGTAAAGGCAGTGATTCGGGAGGTCTCGAGGTCTAACCCAGCGGACCCTCGTTATGGTGCGTTTGTGTTATATTTTGGTGTGGGTTGGTTTGAATACTTAGAATTCTATTTGAATAAACAATATATGGTTTTCATTGACTTTTTAATATTAGGTTGTGGGACCACCTATTGGTGGGCAGGTTGACAAGTTGGGCAGGTTCGAATCCTGCCGGCCTTGTTTAAATATATGAATGGTCATTATATGTTTGGGAAAGGTACGTGTGTCTATGACCATTACCCATAATTATATGTATTTTTAATATATACCATTGGGGGTTTGCGGTCTCCCACCCCAATTTTATATATTTGTTTTAATTTTTGTTGATACAGTGGTTAAAATTTCATTGGAAGTTTTTAAGGGTTACTAGAAAAATTAAAGAGGTGATAAATTTGCCAATTCTGACCATCAGATTTCATGCACCGACCATTTGCCGAATTGTTTCACTGCCACTTGGCTTAGTTTCACCATAACATTAATTATGAATATCTTGAGCATACGAACTCAGGCTTGAGTGGCATTCACACCATTGGAATTAGGACGATGAGCACTACGATCTGGTCCTAGTTTCACTTCAATCTGATGACTTCAAATTTTGAGCTTTTTCAAACCCACTTCTATTTTTGGAGCCACCTAGATCATTCCTCACCACTAATGAGCTTTTGGGCCACAAAAAGTTGTATTAGTCAATTAGAAAGTGAGGGAATTGCTCCCTCACTTTCTCCTTTTCAATCCATCGGGCCTTGCTTAGATTGATTCCCTTGAAACAAATATAAAGGTACTCCATGTCTCCCTGTTGTGAAGCCCTAGTCTTCCTATCAAGCATGATATCCTTAGGTAGCATGTCCAAGTATTTTGGTGCAAAGTTATCCACAGTAGGAACTTGTCCAGCCTCTTCGGTGTCCATGATCAAAGGAGGCTTATAAACCTTCAAGTTTTCAACGTTCACCACTGAGTACATTTGCATGTACGCTGGAAAATTAAGACGAAGAATATTGTCTCCAATCTTCTATAATATGGTAAATGGGCCATATTGGATTGGTCTCAACTTATTTCCTTCCACTTTCATTTTATCTTTGCTGATGTTGAGCCACACATTGTCTCCAACCTAGAATTGGTGATCGACTCGGTGCTTGTCATGTCGAGCTTTGTATTTAGCTTGAATTTTTTCCAACTGCTCCTACACTACTAGGTGAATCTTATGAATCCACTGAATGAGATTTTGTGCTTTGTCCCTGACATATTTCCCACAAGAATATTCATCTCTCCTAAATATCATGTCTAAGGGATCCTTTGGAAAATATCCAAAGCATGTTTTGAACAGTGAGCTCTAAGTTGGTGAATGCACTACCTGGTTGTATGCATGTTGTATATAAGGAAGTTGTTCATCCCAAAATTTGGGATGCTTGCCACAATAGCCTTGGTGTAAATGTATCACTTTGTGGTTGAGAACCTTTGTTTGTCCGTTGGTTTCTGGATGAAATGTCATGCTCATTTTCAACTTGGTGTCCATCATTACCCATAAACTTATCCAAAACTATCCATGAAAGTTAGAGTCTTGATCAGACACAATGAATGTGGGCAACTCAAAGTAGACCCATACAAATTGGAAGAATCGATGAGTTGTATGCTCTTCAGTGATCTACTTTTTACAAGTAATTAAAACACACATTTTTCTAAATCGATCCACAATAACATACAAATAATCATGACCTCTCCTAAACAAAGGAAAACCCCCTGCAAAATCCATTGACACACTTTCCCATGGATGACATGGAACAGGGAGTGGTGTCTACAACCTCAATTTTCTATTAGCGAGCTTTCTAACTAAACAAAACACACATCCCTTTACATATCAAGTCACAATATTTTTCATGTGAGGCCAATAACACAACCTCTGCAAATGACAAAAAGTTTTCCCTACACCAAAAATACTTGACACAAGAGAGGTAAGTGTCTCTCTGATTACATGTATTCTCTCATTGGTGGGGACACAAAGTTTTCCAAGGTGATACAACAATTTTCCCTACAAATGGTAATTATCCACCTGCGATCCATGAGTCAGCTTTCCATAAATCTCCTTAAAATCATCGTCATCAACATATTGTTTAGCATAACTTTCAAAAGATAAAGAAGCATTTTACAAAAATATAGATGCAGAAATAGGAGGGTGAGAAATCATATCTGCCACTTTGTTGTTGGTGCCCTTCTCGTATTTTATTACCACGTGAAACTGTTGGGGGAATCCCATCCACCTGAAATGACATGGTTTTTGAATCTCGGTTTGCGACTGTAAGTACTGCAAGGGCTAGTGGTCTATGTGAATGATGGTCTCCTTGCCAATCAAATAGTGCTTCCACTTCTTCACGCTTTGAACATAGGCATACAATTCCTTGTCATATGTGTGATAGTTTATAGCAACTTGGAAGAATGTCTTTGAATGGTAACATATAAGTTTCCTCTGTTGCATCAACACGGCTTCCATGGCATACCCACTGGCATCTGTCTTGATCTCAAAATGTTGTTGGAGGTCAGGTACGGCTAAAACTAGTGCAGTACTAATCTTCTCTTTCAGTGTATCAAAGGCTTTCTACTACTTTCCTCCCCACTGAAAGGTTTGCTTAACACTTGTCAATGCATGTAAGAGGGATACAATGACAGATAAGTTGGCAATTAACCTTCTCTAGTATTGTACTACACCCAAAAATCTACTAACCTTTGTAACATTGCTGGGTTTATGCCACTTTACAATCACATCAATTTTAGAAGGAACTATTTTTAATTGTCCACCTCTAACAATGTGACCCAAGTAAACCAATTTTTTCTTATGAAAAACATCAAGCACGTTTTTAACATGACTCAAATGATCTTCCCATGTTCTAGTAAAAAACATAATGTCATCAAGATACACATGTACAAAATCATCAAGAAAAGGTATGAAAATATCATTCATCACCCTCATGAATGTGGCTGGAGCATTGCATAGTATGAATGGCATCACCATCCATTCAAAAAACCCTTGTTTTGTCTTGAATGTAGTCTTCCATACATCTTATTGTGAAATCCTCACATGATGATAGCCACTATGCAAGTCTAGTTTTTTGAAATAGACAACATTTTTCAATTGATCTAATAACTCATCAATATGAGGGAGAGGGTACTGATTCTTCACCATTATTTTTTTGAGTGCCCTATAGTCTACACACATCCTCCATGTTCCATCCTTCTTTGGCACAAACACAATAGGTGAACCACATGGAGAAGAACATGGCCTTATGACCCCTTGGTTCAATAATTCCTGCACCTGCTTCTTTATCTCCTCCATCTCAATGGCTGACAACTTGTACATATAAATGTTGGGTAAAGGAGCATCTTGCTACAAATGAATCTCCTATTGGATCTCACGCTTTGGAGGCAACCCACTTGGTTCCTGAAAATGACCATTATAGTTAGAAACAATTTCATACAATTCCTTTTTATGAGTGGAATCACAATGTTGGAAAGCTTCAGATGTCCCTACATATTTTTATCTCACAACCATGAGCATGCACGCTTTGTTAGAATTGATCAATCTCTTCATAGGACCTACACTTACAAGATTCGTACTGATTTTTGTATAATGATATCTAACAATGTATTCCACCTCATCTTTCGTGAGATGATACTTGTTTTCATGGAAAAAATAAAACTGCTTTCCTTTCATACAAATATGGACTCCCCAATACAATACCACAGATATCCAAGAGTACAACATCAAGATCAACCTCATATACTATTTTGGATGAAATGACAAACTTAGCTCTACAATGCTTGGTTACATGTAATTCGGCTTTATCACACACCCAACCAAGAGGGTAGGGTTTCGGACGAGGCTTGGTCTCTAATCCTAACTTCTTAACCAAGGATTCTGAAATAAAATTTTCTTGTGAGCCTAGATCAAACAAGGTTTCCGCTTTAGTATGTTTCATTACGACTCTAATGTGGAATAATTCAGTCCTGTTTCATTCATTAACAATAGACTCATTTGAATAACTTGCACTTGCATGCAATTCATAATTTTCATTATCACGATGAGAAAGAGTATCTTGTATGCCCATTGTTGTGATCTATGTCTTGCCACTAGAAACAAATCCAAGGTTTTGTTCTACGGTTTCCACTATGTAATGTCCATTCCTAAATTATTTTGGAACAAGATTTGTTTCTACATTTTGGGGGCCAATTTTGGGGAAGATGGGGCCCATTTGATTTTTCAGATAGAAGACTTAGGAGTTAGAGGCAAGTTATTTTTATATTATTTTGTTTTGTTAATGATATCTGCGAACCACCCACATAAGAAATAAACTCCCTAAGCCAATGATTTGAAATGCATGAGAGGGAAGAAAATGCAGGAAGAAAGGCTCCACAAAAGTTATAAAAGGAAGGCAACACACTTCAATTGGCATTCTTGGCTTATTGAATTTGATTATGTTGCTTGAGCCTTTTAGCCAGGTCACTTGTTGTTTCCAGAGACTTCGCGTGCCACCCTAGAGAGGTTCATCAATTATCAACCAAAGGAGATTCGTAGATATATTTCTAGCATTTGTATTTAGTTCACCCGTACAGTGCGTATTTATGGAGGACACAAATAGTGGATCTAGTGTGACCATTGCAACATTCTTCTGAAGGGCTATTGCCAGTAGAAATTAGGAGAAGAAGTCTCAACATATTTGTTGGTATTGGCTGAGTTTTAGGGCTAGAAGTGACAATAATATTCAGGAATGATTTTGCAGACTCTGTGGCCGGCACAAAAAAAGAAACTGGGCATACTTGGGAGATAGAGTTTCAGCCTTTGGGGATATTTATGGCTGGGATAAATAAGGGAAGTATAGGTGGAGTTGATTTCTACATTTGAAGAGTCCCTGGGGAGGATTTTTTTGGTGTATTGCCAGGCAATGTGCTTCGATAGATTTGGAGGGCGTAGGGCCTTTTGGGGTCAATTTTGGAAGGTCAAAACTAGGCCAAACCATTTCTAGGTTTTTTTGGGTTTTTGACACGGACCCCAGATGTACATTTGTAGAATAATATGACCAACAGAAGTGGGGCTTTTAGCCGTATGTTTTCAGCAGATAGTGTAGAGTTGTTGGGGACTACACAATGCCTTTTTGGGGGTCGATTTTGGAAGGTCAAAACCAAACCAAACCATTTCTGGGTTTTACTGGGATTTTGAGAGAGACTTCAAAAATAAATTTTCAGGATTTTTTGAGCAACCAAGGTGGGGTTTAAAACAATATCTTTGTAAAAGACAATGCATATTTTCTATGGTAG
The DNA here is from genome assembly GCA_000404065.3 of Pinus taeda. NCBI lineage: Eukaryota > Viridiplantae > Streptophyta > Pinopsida > Pinales > Pinaceae > Pinus > Pinus taeda. The sequence continues at coordinate 184,316 of APFE030238926.1, read as the reverse complement.
CATAGAGCAGCAGTTGGAGAGTTTATGTGTTATCATTGCTTCACCTGGGCATTGCTCTGCTTGCCAAAAAAGTCATGTCCAAGTGTATTACTTCCATATATTTTTACTCTTACAACAGTTATAATAAAATGGCTCAACTGCTTCCATATTTCTGATTGTTCTAGGTGTTTACTAAATTGTTTTGAACACTTTTGGTGTAAATTTTTGTATTTTCTTTCCTATCACTATTTTTGTTATTTTGGAACATTACAGTGGTATCAAATCCATACTCTTGGCTTAGCCTATGGGAAACCCTTCGTTCTATGACAAGACCAAAATAAAAAGCTAATAAATAATGGGGGCCAAAGAAAGATTAGAACCAAACAACATGGAATTACCCTTGAATGAGGTGATTAGGATGCAACAAATGATGATTGATGTTGGGGAATATTTGATTCATTCCACAATAAGGAATTGAGACCATTCTAAATTATACAACAAATCCAGTATGCCCAAAATCATGGGTAATGCATTAAGATGGAAATACACGATTGTAATTGATGTGGAGTTATTGGAATCAAATTGGAGGGCATACCAATCATTGGGTCATGACATTAAGACATCCCTCTCTTTTTGGGAGTTATGTGAACTAAGTCGCATGCACAAACCAATGGGGATTCAGTGGAATTATGTTGGGATGATGGAGAGGATTAAGGAGGAAGACGAGAGAGTAGTTCAAGGGGCCATGGTTGCGAAGGAGACAGTTGAGCATATACTCATTGATGAGATGTCATCTTTTGTTGAGGTATCCATTAATGAGGTATCCCGGGTTGTTACCAAGTTCTCAGGTGATAGTAGCACACCACAAGTTGATGAGGTGTCGGGAAACATCCCACTATTGATGAGGAGCCAATAGGTACAAAGGCATCCAGATCTACGAAAAAGTTGTGGGATGACAATCACCTACAATTGACTAGTGAGCATGTCTTACATGTTGGGTTATTTATGGAGGAGCAGATGAAAGCTTATGTAGAGACCATGATGGATGAGGATGTGCAACCATTCATTGGGCTAGCCATTGATGAGGGGCAGCATAGAGACCACACATTGGGATTTTAGCACAGTTCACTTAAGAAGCATAGTGATGGGATCTACAATGTTGTTAGCCCACCCTAATGCATTGGGTTGAGGGAGGCAAAGTTATCTAGACATACCAGATGGGATGACTAGGATAAAAACACTAATGGGCCACCTTTTCCCTTTGGAGAGAGGGAGACGAAGCTACCTATTTAGATCTCATGTGTTGACCTAAATAGCGGGATGAGACGATCGGAGTTGTACAAGGTGCATCATCCGCATGTCGGGGTTGTTCTATGTGTGGGAGTTCTTTCATTTGATCCCTCTCTTAGGGTTGAATGGCGAGAGATTCTGAGTTGGTACCCCATGGAGAGGACTGGACTCATGGAGATGGTCATATTCTGGAGTAAGGCTCACTGGGAGCTCTTAGACATTGAGGGCACTAGAGGCCTAGGTTGGCACTAGGATCTAGGTGGAGCTCTGTATATGATATCAAACATGTGGGATGGCTATGGCATTGATGAGGTAGTCGACCTAGTGACTAAGCACATACATTCCCTAGTGGAATTCCAGTCGGCATTAGAATACAGGAAACTTGTGAGCAGGGTCCATGGGTTGTATTGGCATGTTGGTTGCTTATGGGGTCATAAGATGATTAGCATTCTCTGGTAGGAGTTGGTTGGAGGAGATGGCATGCGTAGGACACCATATCAAATCTTGTATGGAGATGATGTTCTCCCATTGAGCTTTAGGACTCAGGGGTCACAAAGGATCGACACAACAAAGATATCCCCTATAGCTGAAGTGGAGTTAGACTTCGTAGGTCTACCAAGATGTACGAGGGGACCTGACGTGTGTCGTGGTGGGGTCACTAGCAGAGTGGTAGACACTTTCGCACATGTGGGATACCATATGTTATAAGGGGCTATGATAGTAGGCAATGGTACACAAGACTGCACAGAGTCATGTCATAGCATCTAGTGTTATATAGAGTGATGTGGCTTGATGCATACAGGCCCAATTCTAGGCCATAACACCCAATGGTGTGTAGGGTTATGCAGCGAGGAGCAATGGGATGCAAAGGAGCATGGAGGTGCATGTTGGTATACCACAACATGCCAGTTCACACTGTGGGGTAGGAGGAGTGACTCACATCACATTGAGGATGTGCGAAGAGTGACAGATGCAGTGACACAAGTAGGAGACCAGATGGTAAAAGATGGTATAGTCATAGTCGGGGGTATTCAGTGGTGTATAGGGATAGGTTGCAACATACAGTGGCATTCCGAAGAGTTCGGTGGTACTTGGTGCTATGTAGTGACACCTGATGTAGTGTAGTGAGATCTTGGAGCGTTCCCTCTAAGGAGACTTATGGACAGGGACAGTAGGTGTACTATTGGACAAAAGTCACCTAGAATTGATGAGGACATAGTTGAGCATTCGGTGACATCATTTCTAGTGGAGGCAGGGCCTCGAGGGGGTTATCAGTAGATCTGAGGCAGAGATAGGGTCGTCTGTAGGATTACTCTTAAGCATTCCGACGGACTCCTGATCATACTCTTTGGGACATACCCACCCATCATCCTCTAGTGTTTCTTACAATCACAAAGGGTTGGGTTTTTTCCCTTTAGCACTCTTTATTCACGTAGCAGGGCATGGGCAGCTCACCCTAGGCATTTGGATGGGACACCATGTTTCATGGGCTCAAAGGAGACTATCCAGTTGAGACACTTGGTTTGTGCATGAGCCGATGGTTACATGCTTAGGGATGGCATGGGTGATTGTTGAGATAGCATATGTTCCGCCCCTAGGCTCACACCTGGGGAGGTGATCGAAAGGGAGTTACATGGTGCTTATTCACCTGGAAATCTAGAGGCATTAGGTGAGAATGAGGTATGAAGTACAGTAGTCCTTGTTGGCAGGATTATGCCTAGGCTTCCAACAGTACCGAGGCACATCATCAGGAGCTGGGATAATAGATCTCGTTGTGTGATTTGGCAAGCACAGAGCAGCTGGATATCTATAGGAGGAAGAGATGGGGCATAGAGGGGTCCCAAAAACTAGCAGCATGTCACAACATCATGAAAATAGGATTGGAGGTTGTGGAACTCCAGTATGGTTATGGGATCCAATAATCCAGTGGATTGGTGGGATACTCCACTCTTCAGTGAGCATGGTCAGAATAATAGGCGAACTAATTCATTCATAAGCAGACACATGGGGTGTCACCGAAGGGCTCAACAGAGGACAAGGGAGATTGTTGCTCAAGATTGGGGCTAGCTATTGAGTGATAAGCGCTGGAATTGTTGAGTCACTTTGGAAATATTAGCCTAGCCTCAATCATCACATAGATTAGGGCGAAGAGTTATGGGAGAGGAGGCTCTGGTACAGGCATGCTAGGTAGTCAGTCATGACCAGAGTGTCATGATTTCAATAGGATAGGCTCCTTCTATGATGGGCAAGGGATTATATTATAACAGGGCTGAGAAGTTCAGCTACCAGTAGAGGTGAGTTGGTTTCTACAGGGAAGGTCATCCAAATCTTCCATTTGGTTTTAGTGATTTGTTGATGGTGTGCGAAACTTCACTAGTGTGGCAGGGTGATCGACACGAGGAGATCAAGGGGGGCCCAAGTAGACGAGGGTTCAATTCCACTAGGATTGTATTACATCTTAAGGAGTTTACTCTTGTAGTGCATGAGATGGACTACTCAGTAGGGAAATTTCATGGGAAGTTGGTCAGAGTCCTACATTATCATGACGCTCTACTTCTTGCTAATGAGAAAAGTGGTTATGGTTCATGTATCTAGTTGGATAGCGAGTGGAGCAAGGTGTGATTCACATTCATTATGTTGGCTTGGGATCTTGGTATCAAGGGATTCCTTCATGTTGAGATAGTGTCGAGATTTGGGATGATACAATGGTACATTTAGGACCCTCGTATTATTGGTGGTTACAGTGGTGTTCAAAAATGAGAGAGGGCACTTGTTCAGGCATTTCTTAAGGACAAGAAATTTTTGGCAGGGAGGACTATAATTTCCCTTCCTAAATTATTTTGGAACAGGATTTATTTCTAAATTTTGGAGGCCAATTTTGGTGAAGACATGGCCCATTTGATTTTTGATAGAAGACATAGGAGTTAGAGGCAAGTTAATTTTATATTATTTTGTTTTGTTAATGATATGTGGGGACCACCCACATGAGAAATACACACTCCCTAAGCCAATGATTCGAAATGCATGAGGGAAGAAAAGGTAGGAAGAAAGGCTCAATGAAAGTTATAAAGGGAAGGTAACACACTTCATTTGGCATTCCTCTTACTGAATTTGATTCTATTGCTAGAGTTGTTTAGTCAGGTCACTTGTGTTTTAGCATGATTTTTCCAAGTTAATAACTCACCCTTTCTTCGGGGGACTTTGAGTGCCACCATAGAGAGGTTCATCCATTATCACTCGGAGGAGATTTGTAGAGAGATTTCCAGCATTTGTATTCAGTTCGCCCCAATAGTGTGTATTTCTAGAGGATGCAGTAGTGGATCTAGTGTGGCCATTCTAACATTCTGCCAGAGCGCTATTTTCTAGAGAAATTAGGAGAAGAAGGTTGAATATATTTTTTGTCTATTGGGTGAGTTTGAGGGCCGGAAGTGGCCACAATATTCAAGAATTATTTTATAGACTCCTTGACCAGAGTACAAGAGAGAAACTAGGCGTACATGGGAGATAGAGTTTCATCATTCAGGGCTATTTATTGCCGGGAAAAATAAGAGAAGTATTGGTGGATTTGATTTCTTATACATTTCAGGATTGTTTGGGGAGTATTTTGTTGGTGTATTGATAGGTAGTGTGCTTCAGCATATTTTCAGGGCGTATGACCTTTTGGGGGTCGATTTTGGAAGGTCAAAATCAGGTCAAATCATTTATGGGATTTCTTGAGTTTTTGATAGGGTCCCCAACTATAAATTTGTAGAATATTCTGAGCAACAGAGGTTGGGTTTTCAGCCATATCTTTGAAGCATACAATGCATAATTGGTAGGGACTACCTAGTGCCTTTTTGGGGGTCGATTTTGGAAGGTAAAAAACAAACCAAACCATTTATGGGTTTTCCTGGGTTTTTATAGGACCTCATAAATAAATTGATAGAATTTTTTGGGCAACGAAGGTGGGCTTTTTAGCCATATCTTTGCAGAAGACAATGCATATTTTTTGGGGTTTATGGGTTGTCATTGCTTTACCTAGGCATTGCTCCGCTTACCAAAAAAGGAGAACCTAGGTGTATTCCTTCCATATATTTGTAATATTACACTAGTTATAATAAAATGGCTCAGCTGCTTCCATAGTTTTTATTGTTCTAATTGTTTAATAAATTGTTTTAAAAAATTTTGTGGTGTAAATTTTCTATTTGCTTGCATATCAATGTTTTTCCTATTTTGGAACATTACACATTGTCTTTCTCTTGTTCTTCCCACCAAATCTCTTTGGTTTCAACTCCAGATGCAACTTCCAGTAGTGTTAATCATCATCGCCTTCCTTCTTGCAATGTGCGTGAGATGGATTTGCTCCTTCCTCTTTCTTGGTTGTAGCTTCCTTTTTGTCCTTTCCCTTGCCTTTTCCTTTGAACTTTCCGTTATGAGGTTTGAAATATGATTTCTTTGGTTTCTATATTTTAGAATTATTTCCCATGATTTTAAGTTGAATGGCTTTCACACTCGATGCATCAATAGTGGTATGCTCAAATAACAACTCATGATCTAATTATATAAAGAACCAATATACTTTGTTACAGTTTTTGGTGAATCAAGTGAAATACCCAAATTCAAAGCTTGCTTTATAAACTATTCTATGAAGTTTTGTACATTTTGACCCTTTCCTTGTCTCAAATATTGTCATTCAATTAAAGCCTTTTATCGATAACCCGAAGGATAAAACTGATCTTTTAATGTGGAAACAATACTGGAGAAAGAAAAAAGGAATTAACCATGTTTTTTTTTCCATTTTGCAATTTACTCTCCCACCATACGAGAGCGGTGCCACTCAGCTGAAAAGATGCTAATTGGATCTTGAACTCGTCCTCCTCGATCTGTTGAATCTAGAAATAAACCTCGATATGTCTAATCCAATTATTTAGTTTCTCTGCATTCCATTCTCCATTATATGTGGGAAAAACAAACTTCAAACCTAGCTTTAAAAATGGCTTCTTAGATGTATTCCTATGATTCCTATTAGAGTGACGAGAAGAAGAAGAAGAAGAAGAATTGTTAGTAGAGGATGGAGAGGGCATTTTAGGAGCCTCTCCTCTTACACCTTCATGATTTACCGAGGCATGGTCATCTAGTTCTTTCTTCTCAGGCTTGATTATCTTCTCATATTCTGTAAACAACTTATCAAATTTCTCTGCCATGGTGAAGAATATTATGATAATTTTGCTCTTCTCCCATTTGAGCTTCCTCATTTTCTATGTTCCGTCTTAGTGGTGGAGGCCCCACTTCAGGGTCAAAGATTTGAGTTTTCCTTCTCCTATTTGGAACTTGTTCCTGGTTAGTATTCACTCATGGAACTCGCATCAAGAAGACCTTCTCTGGAACCAAACTTGATTCAGATATTTTACTTCATGGATGCATAGAAAATTGCATATAAAAGAGCTTGTAACCAAGTAACATAAACACATGAAAAGAAGTGGAAATAAAAAAGAAAACATGAGATCAAAGGCATAAAATGATTTGATTATGGAGTTCACCCAATTTGGGCTACATCTTTGGGCCCTGCTCAAAGTGGGGAGGCCTCTTCCATTAAAAGGCAACATAAATGAATTACAATCAAATTTACTTAAATGACCCTTATACCTCCATTCTCCATCATGGAATGAAAATGCAAAGCTCAAATGTAGAAACAAACATCACTGTTGGATTTGTGGCATGAAATCATGTCAAATGACTTTAAACTTGACCTTGTTCTGAGAAATTGACCTCTCGAGCTCTAAGGAATCTTTAGATTCCCTCGAAAATATTCTCTCAAGATTCCCTAGGAATATTTCTCAAAATTCATGCCCACTTGGGCACACTCCTAGTTCCACTTGTATATTGATTATAATTGTCACGCTCCACCACACCTCCTCCTTGTTTGAATTGTAATGGGGTTTATATAAAATTCCTCTGGCGAAATAAACAATGCTTGGGTCGTTGGCCCATTGGTTGGAGGTGTCCAAGTTAAGGTAGTGGCTCAAAACATCCTGGGGTCGAACCCCGTGGGACCCACGTTATGGCGCATTAACTTTGTATTTTGGTGCGGATCATTTTGAATACACGACATTCTATTTGAATAAATGACATATGGTTTTCGATGGCCTAGTTTGACCAAAAATTTGACCATGAATATTTTGAGCATACGAACTCAGTTTGAGTGGCATTTGCAATGTTGGAATCAGGACGAGGAGCACTACGATCTGGTTTTGGTTTCACTTCAATTTGATGACTTTAATTTTTGATCTTTTTGAAGGTCGCTTCTATTTCTGGAGCCACCTGGATCAATAACCCACCTAATGAGCATAAGTAAAATAATATAATAGAAACAATAATTATGACATATCACTAAATAATTTATGGAAAAAAATCAAATAACATAGGAATAGGCATATATCTATTGTAACTAGAAAATGTTGGATCTAATGTAGGGTGAGCCACATTCCACCCCACCCTAGGCTCAATTATGCTGTAATTTTTCTCACAATTGGTCATCCTCATGCCATATATTCATTTATTAAAGGAAAACTAAACTCATACATTTAGCACACCATTTTCAGACTAGATTTAATGCAAAACGTGAAGACCACTCTCCTTCACACCTAGTAAAAAATTAGACTCTGTCACATATTATATCACTTATAGCTCTTAACCAATCACAAGGTATGAACCTATTTAGGTTCTACTAATATTTCTCTTGCCAAATAAAATTTATAAGTGAGATAGTATGAGAGAAAATCTAAGGAGAAAATAAAAAACCAAGAACCCCTTGAAGGTTTCGCCTTATTTTTATAATCACAACTGGACCCTTCATCTTCCCAATATTTTGCTAGGAACTTCTTCGGAAAACCAACCATCACATCAAAGAAAATAATATATATTCAATCAAAGCTATAATTTCTCCCACACTCCTTACATATTTTCTTCCGTAATCAAGTTTTATGCCCTACCCATGACCTCATGATCTATTAGATACTCCCTTCCTTCAACTATAAAATTTTTATTAATAAAATAAAACACTACATCACACAATATATTTCAGTAAATAATATAAATGTTGGCAACACAATTACAAGTATTTAACTACATAACAAATTTTAGGGAAATGAAAAGGGGGTGTCACAAAATGACCGTGCCATACTGCTGAGAAAACATTGTATCATTACTTTCTCATCATTGATATATGGTGCATATATTAGTAACTTTATAAGTTTTGTTACATAATCATCCATAGTGATTTTCCTATTTTGATTTCATCAAAATTATCGAAATTTATAATGATAATACCTCTCTTATAAATACTTCTTGAAACATTTTTCAAGCAATCTCCAAGTCATGTTTCTCTCATTGATACCCTTGACATTCTTATGGTCAATACGGTGACTCTATATTTCATGTTTATGGCATAATTATGCACTTGGCAATACTTATTTAGTCCTAACAACCATGCCTTTGTTTCATCATCATTCCTAATATCACCATCAAAGATAGGTGGTTTTTCCTTTTTGAATTCCACGGTTACGGAACTCCTTGAAATCCTTTCCCTTTTTTTCCTATGCAAACCTAATTTAGTTTCATTGTTGGATAGTCTTTGAAAACTATATGTCTCCTGGACAGAGAAATTTTTTGATGATTTATTACTAGATATGTCCCTCTTGGAACTATTATAACTCTTTCTTGAATAGATTATCCTTGTGCTATTGGTTGTTGGCCAAAGCTTTTGTCTTTTTTATGGGATTTGTACCTTTCCTAATTGATGTCTCTTTACATTTCTAGGACTGGGTATATGTTATAGCTTCTTTTGCATCTCTCACAATCTCTCTCAGCAACATTATTTTTAACTCTTTCTACTTCTCTTAGGCTCTAGTGAGTCATTCATCACCCGGTCTACAAATTTGACGTTTAACCTTAAGACTTCTCATTCTCTCTACCAAGTCTAGAGGAGTTTCAATAACTCTCCTTTTATTTAATTCATCATCCCTAATGTGTGAGGTATCTTCCATATTGTGTTTAACCCTTGTACTAATATTCTCTTCATTTCCCTACATCTTCTATGTATTGAAACAACATGCCACTATTAGCTAATCATATAAACAACAATTCACACAATTCAATCATTGGCCTAAAACAACTTGATTTGAGGACTTAGCTTTAATTGCAATTTAGAGTCAAAATTCTTTGTTTGTATATTAGCCTAATTAAATTTTTGTAGCAAGCAAACTCTTTCCAAACAAATGCATAGATCTAGAAATTAGCCCTTTAGTATTTCAAAATGAAAACAAGGAAATAGGAATTATTTTTCTACTATGAAAAAATTTAAACAAATATTGTATTCCTCCTCTTAACAATCACAAATATTAAACATTCATTATCTGAAAAGGATTTTTGTACCTAGAAAAGATATGTTTATACCAACAGTTTCAACATACCCTTCATGAGTTGAATTTATAGTTGTAAATTTAATAATTATTTACTGGTCAATTATAGATAATAAATCTACATAAGGAATCAATTTCATTTTAAGAGACTATTGAATCATATATGAAAAGTGTAGGTACATTTAGATTTATAAAATAAAATAGAAATATGTTAATTTTTTATAGTCGAAGCTTTTAGCATAATGAGTGCCCTTTCTCTCTCTAGGATATCATGGTGGTTAAAAAACAACAACAATTTCACTTTCTTGAGCCCATACAACTTAAGTGTTGTAGCACCACTTTGATACCACTATGTAATGAACCCCTCCCCTTAGGTTACCTTAAGGAGGCGGGGCTATAAAAAAGAATTCCTCCTTTACACAATTCAAATCCCATTTCTAAAGGCACCATCATTTTCTTCTCATCAATAACTTTCTGCTAATGTAAATTTCATCTCAATCTAAGCTTAGGGACAAAGTTATGGACCTTATAATATTTTGTACCAATGCCACATCAACATGTCCATACATATGAGATGATGTGACATCCCAAGTTTATGTGACACTTTGAGGCTAGTTATTAGTTAGCACCGGGGAGACCTAGATTCACCATCTCATCCACTGGTGATATTTTAATTACCTTTATAATTATTTGAATGCAATATTAATTACGAATAATTCACACACACACACATGAGAATTTTCATAAACCCATGCTCATGACCTTTGATCATTTAAAGTCATGTACCATGAAAAATAAAAATAAAAAATTGTCATGTGGCGTAGTATAGGTCATCCAAGAGAGATAAATGGAGAGAAAGGCACATCAAATTATTTTATGTCGAGATAAGATAATTCCCCAAAAGTTTATGATACAAGGGTTTGGCTCCATACTACTTTTTATCTATGTGGTGCCCCTTTATTAGAATTGGTTTATTTCGAGCTAGCGAATACCACTTGTAAAAAGGCCAAGTACAACCATTTTAAGCACCAATGTAGTATTTCTTTTTTGAAGAAGTCGGTTGCTATTCATTATATTGAAAAAAAGGGGGATTTCAAATCCACTTTTACAAAGGTTATGCAAGCTGAAAGAAACTCAAAGGGTTTACAAAAAGAAGCGACCCCTTTGTGTCTTAGCTTGCTTTGGTTGCTACTTATAAACACAAAACTACTGTAGATTCGAACAAGGGAAGATGACAAAAAGATACATTTGAAATACATTTAGTCGATCATGATATGTTGTATCTGACGAGCAGTTGATTCTTCCGGGTTCTCATCCTTGCCTTCTTGTTTGACACTGGAGGAGCTTGAGGCTGCCCCTTTGTTAAATTTTTCCATCATGTAGCGCAATATAGAGATTGATTCTTCTGCGTGCCCACAACGATTTGTGAGAAGCCTGAACTTCTCTTCAAGAGAGGCCGCCTTATGCATGAAAAGATGGATTTCAGCTTTGTATTTTTCTGTGTTGATACGATCTTGCTCGAAGAGCCTCCGGCCTTGTTCCTTAAGCTGTCTATCATGCTCTTCGAGTCTATCTTCCAGTAAAGTTTGCTTTCTGTCAAGTAAGGACTGCTGGGTCCTAATTTCGTCCATCTCTGCTTGAAGGTCGGCGCAGTGGAAGCAATCTTCGCTGCGCGCCATTGGGGAGTGGATTTTTCCGGTTTGAGAGTTGGTGAAGGCAGTGTGAAAATGAACGGGAGTACTCGGAGTAGGTGGGATATGGCAGATAATAAGTGCGTTCCCAAGACAGAGATGAAATCCCGCAGACAGAGATTCTGCTGTGAGTGCGGTGAAAGAAGAAGAGTGTGTTTCCTTTTTTGGCGCTGAGGGGAGACAGAGGAAGGAGGGATCGAATAAGAAGGGAGAATCAAGGACGCTGAGGGAGAGGGGGATGCAGGGCGGCTCAAATCTGGAGGATGCCGAGAGGGTTAAATTAAGAAGGATAGAGCAAGTCGGGTGCTGCCAAGAATAGGAGAGTTCAGATTGTCGAAGGGGGAGAGAAGGAGAGCTGGGTAGCGTGGTGGCAGGAGAAACAGGGAGGACTGAGCGAACAGAGGGCAGCCAAGAGTGGGAGGTTAATGGTTGCAAAATGAGAACTGTCACGATGAGAACTGTCATGGGTGAGAAGCAGCGGACATCGACAGCCCGATTTTTCCTGAGGTTCACCTGAACAGTAAACAAGGTGAGATAAAACAACGAAAGATACAAGCTGATGAAGGAGAGCAATACCAGAGCGTTAGCTTCGATCCTTCTGCTGCGATGGCTAAGACTGCTATCCTCCAGGCGAGAAGTGAACTCTGCTCCATGCTGAGCGCTGTTGGAGGTTTTTAAAGAGCAGCTTGGGCAGGGGTGGAGTACCCATAACAGGGTTGGGATCACGGGATGCGTGAGCAAATCCCTCAGAAGATCCCAAACCTTTGCGCATCCAGACCTGATGCCGGCTATAACATGATTAGTTTTGACTGAATAGCCACCAGTTACTTTCTTCAAGGTTCTGATTCGACGGGTTGGAGGCTTTCTGAATTTTGGCAGGCTGCATTCTGCTGTATAAAGTACGCCCCTCGCACAGATGAGGAGAGTGCGAAGATGGGCCAAGAGTTGATTTTTCTGTGTCATGGAAGAGGGTGAAATTCCTCTCTGTCCTGGCACTTTAGAAGGCCTTCATGTTTTCCAACCGCTTTGTTAGCATATTTATCTGCTTGCTTATTTAGATTGCGCAGAAGATGGTAGAATTTAACGTCTTCAAAATTGGCAAGGAGCATTTTGATGCGGTCAATATGTTGCTGTAGACTTCTGTTGGGAGAGCAGAGGTTGTAGTTCATGAGTCGGATTATAATTGAGGAGTCTCTGAAGACAAGAGCTTTTCTGATTCCCAATTTTTTTAATTGAATTAGGCCTTGATAAAGGGCTAGAGCTTCAGCAAGATTGTTGGATTTCCTTCCCAAGCTCCATTCATTGCAGATTTCCTCGCCATGTTCATTTGTGATCACTCCTCCCGCACCTGCTTGTCCAGGATTGGACTTGGAAGCTCTGTCGAAATGGAGAGTTGGATAGTGATTCTTTTGTATCCACATATTGTATTCACTTTCTGAGAGTCTGATCTCCCAATCCTTCACTTTGATTTGATTTTGCTTGTTGAATTTCTGAGCTTCTTGTGGTTGTCCTGGTCTGTCTAGGATATGCCTGAGGACTGATCTTTCCTCGACAGTATAGTCTGCTGCTTGAATTCTCCCTTTGTAATTTGCTGCTATCGTCTCTTGAGCCAATGTGTGAGCTTTATTGCAAGTCATCCTTACATTGATGTCCTTGTTTTGAAAGATCTTCTTATTTCTTGTTAGCCATATTTTCCAAAGGAGGTTAAGGGGGATTATGTCCCAGATTCTTTTTACTATCTTACTTCCCTTCTCTTTCCAGGGGCAGTTTTTCCTCCATGCGTGGATTGTTTCAGGAATGCTTTGAAGAGGTTGCCAATTGATGTTACCCAAGGAGGACAAACAGATCCAACATTGTTTGGCAAAGGAGCAGTCCAGAAACAAATGTTGGATAGTTTCCTCAGCTGAACAGCAGTTTGGGCATCTTGAGGGGCCAATAATCCCTCTCTTTTTTAAGTTTTCAGCCGTGAGCACTTTTCCCTTTAGCAGCAGCCAATTGAAGAACTTAACTTTGGGGATGGCCTCCGAATTCCATATTATCCGCCAGTGATTCCAAGTAGGGATCTGATAAATGTCATTGCAGAGATACTGATATCCAGATTTGACTGTATAGTTGGATCCCGTGGGATCCCACCTGAACCCGTCTGTTGCTCCTTTCCTAATGGGAGCTCGGTTCTGAAGGTTATTTTGAAAAATTTTGAGGCTTGGTTCAAGGATAGGAGGAATGGGTGGAAATTCCCATCCGATCCATGCTCCAGTATTCTCATCCCACTTCGAAATTTGGTGAAGATTCTGGATACCTTTGCAGTTGGGATGATGGATGATGGGAATTGCTTCGTCAATTGAATTTAAGGGAGGGAGACCCATTACTTTGTTTGAGGCAAAATCAATAGAGTCTCCTCCTCTTGGAACCTTCGAAATGTTGTGACTTAGATGGGGAATGGCTTTCTTACAGAGCTGCCAAATTTTAGTAGCCTCTCTTATGGGAATATCAGTTTCCAGAAGGTTTTGCCTTTTGCTGCTAAGGTATTTGCATTCAAGGACCTGTTTCCACCAAGCTATGGGCTCGTTGATCAACCTCCAAGCAATTTTGATTCCAAAGGCCAGATTTAGGATTTTGGGAGATCTTATTCCCAGTCCTCCTCTGTCCTGGGATTGAATTACACTTTTCCAACTAACCAGATTGAACCTATTTTTCTCTTTTTTGCCTCCTTGCCATAAAAAGTTTCGGATGGCAATTTCCAACTTGTGATGAAAAGATGCTGGAGCTTGATAAAGAGTGAACCTATAGAGAGGGAGAGAAGAAATACCTGACTTAAGGAGAATTATTCGGCCTGCTGGGTTGAGCCATTGAGTTCCCCATTGTTCAATCTTCCTCTTGACTTTATCAAGGATTTCATTCCAAGTGTTAGCCTTTAATGGCCCCATACTCACCGGCATTCCAAGATAGGTGAAGTGGTCCCAATTTACTTTGTGAGCGACTCCAAATATGTTGGCTATACTGTGAGCAGTTTGAGAGGAGATGTTCCAGCTGTAGATGCAACTTTTCTGATAATTGATCTTTCCCCCTGAGAACTCCATAAATTTGTCAAGGAGGGCTTTGAACCTTTTTGCGATAGTAGTAGAAGCACCCCCTATCAGAAGGGTGTCATCAGCGAATTGGGAGTGGTTGATGTTCTTGACTCCATTCCCATATTTGATGCCTGAGATGAGACCAACTCTTCTGTTGTAGTCTAGCGCTCTGCTAATAGAATCAGCCATCAAAATAAAGAGGTAAGGGGAGAGAGGGCATCCCTGCCTTAACCCTCTGGACGATTGGAAGGCTTCACAAGTGCGCCCATTGATCAAGGGGGAAATCCAAGGGTCAGAAATACAGGTTTTGATGGTGCTGATAAAGGAGGAGTTAAATCCAATTTTCCTCGGGACAGCGAACAAGAAGGAATGTCTTACTCGATCGAAGGCGTTAGCTAAGTCGAGCTTGAGAACAAAGCCTTTCTCTTGTCTTGATATGCTAGAATGGATGGCTTCTTGAACGAGGATTATTGAATCATGGATTTGTCTATTGGAGAGGAAACCTCCTTGATTTTTAGAAATGAGAGAAGGAAGGAGGGGCTGGAGCCTGGATGCTATGATTTTTGCAAAGATTTTATAAGAAGTATTGCAAAGGGATATGGGGCGAAACCTGGAAAAGGAAGTAGGCCGGGTTTCCTTGGGAATCAGCGCAAGGAAAGTGGAGTTCGTGAAGCCTCCCATTTTCTTTTTTCTTTGTATTCCCTTCAGCATCTTAGCAAGGTCTTTTTTGATTAGATACCAGAAATCTCTATAGAAATTAATTGGAAAACCATCTGGACCTGGAGACTTGTCCGGCTGTAAGGTCCAAATGGTTTTTTTGATTTCTTCCTCCGTGATTTCCTGGTTGAGACTATCATTCATCTCTTGCGAAATTCCTTTTGGGAGATGCTGTAGCAATTCTGAGTAGTCGGTCTCTTCATGATTTTCTGTGAGTAATTTTTTGAAGTGAAGAGAGGCTGCTCTTTTAATAGCTTCTTGGTCTTTATGCTGGCTGCCATTGCAATCTGTTATTGAAGTTACATTGTTTCTTACCTTCCTGACTGTTGCCTGCTTGTGAAAATATGTCGTGTTTTTGTCGCCTTCTTTTAGCCACAATTGTCTTGACTTGATTCTCCATTTTATTTCCTCCTCTCTCTTAGTGCGCATTAACTGTCCTTGTGCTTCCCATTCCTCTTTTTTCAACTGAGGGGTGAGCCCTTGTTGCTCTATTTGGTTTTGAATCTTATCCAATTCTTGCTGTAAATTTTTTTTTATTTTTTCAGGCTCTTTATAACTGATTTTGGCCCAGTCTTTTAGAGCTTTCCTTGTATTTTTTATTTTCATTTCCCAGATATAGCTGGGTGAGCCTTCAATGTGCTGTTTCCAAGTCTCTTCTATTATGTCTACCACCACAGCATTATTTCTCCAGAGAGGGTTATACCTGAATGGAATCGGTCCTAATTGAGTATGGGAGTCTAGCGTGAGCATGATTGGGAAATGGTCCGAGACTGAAGAGTTGAGGACTTTGGAGTGGGCAGCAGTAAAGGAGGACAACAAGGAGATATTGAATAGAAATCTGTCTAGTCGTTCCATGATATTTCCTGGCCCCATCCTTCTGTTATTCCAAGTAAATTTTCTATTTTTTGGGATGATGTCCATCAGTTCATGATCAGACATTATTCCCTCAAGCTGATTTCTACAGGGATCGTGAAGAAAGTTGCCCCCTCCTTTTTCATTGGCATGGAGGACTAAGTTTAAGTCCCCTGCTAGAATAATATTTGGATTCTGTTCCTTATTTATGTCTTCTTTCAAATCTTCCCAACATTGTTCCTTTTCTCTAAACTGATTGGGAATATAAACATTGTAAATAATGAGATCACAGCTCTCATCTTTGTGGACTAGATTAATCTTTAACCAATTTTGGTTGAGAGAAAATGACTTACAATCCCAGAGATGGCTGCTCCACATGACCGTAACTCCTCCTGAGGCTCCTCTGGAGTCGTTGCTGATCCCTGAAAAAAATTTTTGAGCTTCAACAATTTTCTGCATATCACTTTGACTCTGTTTGGTTTCTTGGAGTAAAATAACGTCAGGCCTTTCTGATTGAATCAGATCTCGAAGGGCAGCTGATTTAGAGGGGTGCCGCATACCCCTACTGTTCCATGACAGAAGCTTCATCATGGGACATTTGTTCGCAGAGGTGCTCGCCTCTCATGGTCTTTTCCTGATGATTCTGTTTCTTTAGATCCTGTGACGAAGGAGTCCATTGGCGTTTGAAGTCCAAGGGCTATATCTTTTTGAGTGTTCTCTTCACGAAGCTGCTTTATTGTTTTCCGCCCTGGTCCTAATTTCTTGTGAAGGTCACTAGAGGCACCAATATCCTTGGAAGAGCTTCTTGTTGTTCTGGGGGGGGCGAGGATCCGAGGCGGGCTGGGAGAGAGACAAGGGAACTTTTGAAAGGTCAGATAAATCAAGGGGAGGATTTTCAGGGAGGGATTCTTCAGTGGACAAAATGAGGAAGGGGTTGGATGTTGAAGGGGAGGGGGGGTCAAGGGAAGGGTTGGAGGGGAGGGAGGAGGAGGGCGGGTTGGGAGGGAGGGAAGAAGAGCTTGGAATATCAGATGAGGGAGCAGATTTGGATGAGGGGGTAGCTTTCTTTTTTTTGACGGTTTCCCATTGATCCCCATGGTCTTCTGAGTCCAGGTTGGTGACCTTAGAACATCTGTTAGCGAAATGACCATATTCATGACATACCTTGCATTTAAAGGGGATTTTCTCGTAGTCAAGTTGCTGGATGTAGCTCCACTCGTCCACCTTTAGCTTGATGGCCTCCGGCAGACCTTTCCCGAGATCCACTTCGACACAGATCCTCGCACAAGCTTGCATGTTGTCTTTTGGTTCACTTCTGTCGATATATTTTCCAACAGCATTCCCAATTGCTTTGAAAGATTCGTCTCCCCAGCAGTGTAAGGGCAGATGAGGAAGACGGACCCAAACAGGAACTGCGTTGGGGATGTCGAGCTCAGGATCGAAATCAGGGGTCCATTTGTTGAGATAAAGCCCTCGCGAGTCCATGAAATAAGGCCCGTTCCTGAATATCAGGTCTTTGTCTTCTTTGGTTTCAAAGTGAAATGTATAGTAGCCTTTGCCACAGAATCGAATCGAGATCTTTCCCTGAGTTTTATCGGACCAATTTCGTTCCACCCATCGCTGCACTGTTTTTGGTGAGGGCCACAATCCTGTGAACTGTCCTATGAGACCTTTTTCCGCAAGAGACAAGGCTGCCATTCGAGGAAGAGATGGAGGCAGCTGCACTTCCTGAATAATATCCAGCTTTTTGACGAATTTGGAGATTGATGGTTTAGGGCGAGCAGGGGGGAGGGATCTTACCAGGGCAGAGAAGGCTTTCTCCGCATCTCCAAGGGGGGGCGCAAGAGTAGCCATGGCTGCCAAGGCCCAGAGACAGGCCTCGCAGCCCAGGCCGAGGCGACGGCGTCGGGCAGCAGCAGGGGGCGGCTAGGTCTTCAGCTCCGCGCGCGCG